>OZ025271.1:7345774-7363274 GCA_964019165.1 Mastigias papua | reverse complement strand
TTTGTTTACACAAGACTGGGTTTTGAGTCTTGATGTAAACCGATTCCAAAACACCTAAATGAAAGGACGATCTTGCTTGCCCAATGATCCGAAAATTATCGTCTGTATATGTGTTGGCGCATTCTGGATTTGTAATAAGATGTTGTCCTATGACCGAATCACTTTTCATTTTAGAAATAGAGTTTTTACACATACGAGGTGGCTGTTCTCTTGTTGTTGTGTTTTTCGTCCTGATGCTCGTGGGGACATGTTGTTTTATTCTGTCTGCTAGTCTCTGCGTGGTGAAGCTCGGTACGTAGGACGCACCACGCAGAGACTAGCAGACAGAATAAAACAACATGTCTATATAGTATATCTATATATATATATAATAATATAGAATAACACAGAATATCTATATATATATATATACCCCGGGGTCTTAATGTTAAGGAAGTAGACGCATAGGTTTATTATTTATTTGAGTTGGCTGGTTTATTCTATATGTCTTCACTGTTTATTCTCCTCTTTTTATTTTATGTCATGGTGTATACTTTCATTTAGTTATGCTTGTCTATTATATTATTTATGTCGCACCTTTCTTTGCTAGACCTCCCTCCGTTCAATATCGTCCTTTCTATGTCATATTGGGTTTCCTTTTCATTTTATGTTACTTCACACTCACTTTGTTCTCGCATGGCTTTCTTTCTACCCCGCTGGGACGGTTTGTATCAGCTTCTCCAACACCCTTTTCCCTTATGCTAAATATAATTCCCCTTACATTCAATTTCAAATGCTATCCATTGTAAATCCAGTTTCATTGTGTAAAGTGCTCTATTGTCGTAAGTTAATTAGGTATTGTTCCTTTGTTTTTATCGTTATATATGCGCTGTATGTACAGGGAATGTTATAACTGATGAAGGCTTATGCCGAAACGTTTTAAAAATTGGAATTTTTTCTTGAGGGTCTGTATATATATATATTTATATATACAACTGATGAAGGCTTGTGCCGAAACGTTTTAAGAGTTGGAATTTTTTCTTGAGGGTCTATTTATGTCTTTAAAAATTTCTTTATGATTGGAGCAATTTGAGTGTATATTTATATATATATATATATATATATATATATATATATATATATATATATATATATATATATATATATATATATATATATAGAATAACCCACAAATATACTATTCTTTAAGTAAACGTTTCGATCAGAATCTTCCTCAGTACTAAACTTACAATGACATTGGGCCTGCTTAAATTACCTACATAACAATGGGGTCACAATTGATATTACCTAAGGGGGACCTACCTATTAACACCTCATGATAAATTAAGAATCCATTATATGGGGAGGGCCGAAGCTGTGAAGTAAGAAACAAAGGAGGATAATATAGAGCATATAAGGTGATGCAAAGAGTGCGAAAAGTGTGAAGAAAAGAAGAATAGATTCTGGATAGACGCAAAATTGACAAAAGAAGCAATTAACGCTAGGAAAGTGCATAGGGGATTGCTAATGATCTGCATATCTGACGTTAAGTCCCTCAGGTATAAAGCTCTGTAGTCTAAACTGCCAGAATCCCTCCTTATGTCTAGAAACTCCAAATACCCTATCTATAATTTGAAAAATAACAGCCTCTAAAAATCCATGATGGTTGGCTTCTGTAAAATGTCTAAACAACTCTGCCTGCGTCACTGCTACTCCACTAGAAAACTTCCTACTAGATGACTTATAATTGTTAAACCTGGCTCTAAATGATGTAAAGGTGCTACCTACATACTGCTTGCCACATACTTTACAGCCTAATAAATACACTACCCCTGAAGAATCGCAATTAAAATCACTATTTATATCATACTCCCTACCTGAAACATTACATCTAAACCCACTACCCTCTGACATATAACTGCAAACTTGACATCGCGCTTTACCACACCTAAAACAACCCCTAACTCTTTCTGTCCGAATCCTAGGAAGCTTGGCTCTAACTAGATTATCCTTCAAATTTGGTGCCCGTCTGAAGACCACAAGAGGCTGCTCTTTAAAAGCCATCCTGTGTTCTTCAGACGCTTCTAACATGGTATGGAGTTTCCTAATTATGCCCCTAAGCTCATTAAGTGCTGGATGGAATGTAACTACTAATGGAACCTGATCCTTTCTCTTGTCATTACATCTACCTTCCTTGTTAAAAAGTCTTTCTCTGTCTAAACTACTAGCACGAACTATCTGCTCCCTAACGAAATCCTCCTTATAACCCCTATCTACTAACCAACTCACTAACTCCTCCGACCTCTTTCTGAACTTCTTCTCATCTGAACAAATTCTTCTAATTCTAAGAGCCTGTCCATATGGGATTGCTTTTTTGACGTGCCATGGATGACAAGAGCTCCTCTGCAAATACTGGTGTGTATCAGTAGATTTGCAGTAGAGATCTGTCTCCAAGGCACGTCCCTTTCTACTTACTAAAACATCCAAATAACTGACACTATCCCTTGATTTCTCTGTTGTAAACTTTATTGTATGATGATAACTATTAATATACTCTACAAAACTACATAACTTTTCCTCGCCATGTGTCCAAATAAAAAACACATCATCAATGTACCTGTACCAAATCCAAGGCTTAACTTCACAACTGTTCAACATATCTTCTTCTAAACTGGACATAAACAAATTGGCATACGCCGGAGCAAACTTTGTGCCTATTGCGGTTCCTAACTTCTGCTTATACACTTTACCATTAAACTCAAACACATTACTATCTAATACTAATTTTCCTAAACTAACTAATGACTTTGTGGAAATTGACGGATTCTGCCTTGTGTTCAGGGCTTTACGCATCGCCTCCAAACCTTCACCATGTGGAATATTGGGGTAGAGGCCCACAACATCCGCTGTACATAATAAGGCATTGTCCGGAATTTCACCTAACTTAGCTAACAACGACAGAAAATGATTAGTGTCCTTAACAAATGATTTACTCTTACTAACTAGAGGATTAAGGTGGAAGTCCAAATATTCTGAAATATGCTCTGTAGCTGTACCACAATTACTAATAACCGGTCTACCTACAACATCTGTCAATCCCTTATGTATCTTAGGCAACATATAAAATCGACCCAACTTCGAACCTCTAACCTGCAAGTACTCAGCCTCCTTATCCGACAAAGCATGTTCACAAACCTGGATCTCCGAAACTACGTTACTAACCTCTGCTTCTAACTCTGATAAAGGACTACTATCTAACTCTTCATACACACTACTGTTATCTAATTGCCTATAAGCTTCCGCACAATAATCTTCTCTGTCCCAAACCACCACTGCTGACCCTTTATCTGCTTCCTTAATAATAATAGTCTTGTCAGATTTAAGATCATACAACGCCTGTCGTTCCCCGATGGAAAGATTACTAAAGTTTCTACCTTCGGGTACAATAGACAAAGCTTCGCTTTCAAGAAGAGAGAGATAGGATTCTAATATAGGATCGGCCCTGGGAGGATTCCAACCTGACTTAATGTAAAAAGAGGGACCATTATTATTATCATGATTATTATTATCTCTACAACTACTACCTAAACTACTAACATCATTACTATTGTCTCTAAAATACCACTTCAGTCTCATTTGCCTCTTAAATTCTTCGATATCCAACTTTAGCTGACTTTTGTCAATGTCTCTAGGAGTAGGCGAAAACTTTAACCCTCTTGATAACAATTTAATCTGATCTTCCGTCAATCTCTTGCACGACAAGTTCACCACACTCTCAGAGACAAAGACGCCAGTCAGTCTAGAGCCAGGAACTTCGGTAAATACCTCTTCCTGATTGTCGTCAACGTCGATCATTCGCTCTTCCTCAAATCCCGTGTGCTGTAACCCTTCTTCACTGAACAGGTCACAAACTAGGTGGTTCTTTGCCTTTAATTGAGTTTGCCAATCACCAATGAACTCGATGTTCTCCTTTTCACATAGCGTCCTTGCCTTACTCAGCCTTCTGTCCATTAACTTCAAATACTCAGTCCTGATATTGTCTTTGAGTTTCTTCATGTCCCTAACATGAAGTTCAGGTCTCCATCTCCTCAGAATGTCATAGCACTTTCTCTCCATACCATCGTGTTGCTCCCTATAGTGTAATACTACGAGCGCTAAAAAGGACATTTCTGCTTGCCGTGAAACTTCTGACCATTGCTCAATAAATTGGTCTATATATATATATATATATATATATATATATATATATATATATATATATATATATATATATATATATATATATATATATATATATATATATATATATATATACCATTGCTCAATATATATATATATATATACACTCAAATAGCTCCAAGCATAAAGAAATTTTTAAAGACATAAATAGACCATCAAGACAAAATTCCAACATTTAAAACGTTTCGGCACAAGCCTTCATCAGTTATCAATAATAACTGATGAAGACCTGTGCCGGAAAGTTTTGAAAGTTGGAATTTTTTCTTGAGGGTCTATATATATATATACATATATTTTCTGCTCTACTTTACGGTATCGAGCACTGTATTGGAAGGACTCATTACTTCTCATTTATATATATATATATATATATATATATATATATATATATATATATATATATATATATATATATATATATATATATATATATATATATATATATATATATATATATATATATATATATATATATATATATATATAAACGTTAAACCATCAATCGAATGTATTAATCGAAAAAGGGATCAATAAAGCGAAAAGGAGTGGAATGGTTATGGATATATATATATATATATATATATATATATATATATATATATATATATATATATATATATATATATATATATATATATATATATATATATATATATATATATATATTTATATGTATGCATATTTTTTGTCACTTTTAGCGATTTGCTGGCAATAATCCTATCACTTTCAACTTGTTAGATACGGCCACTTCAGTTTAAATCTCAGCTAAGTGCCAGAGATGAAGAGGAATTGCGACTGGCCATTGCTTTGTCATTAAGTACCGCTGAGGTTGACCAGCAGGTTTGTTAATCCCAAGCTATATTGAAGTCTTTAGCAACCACCATATAACCCAGTATTTCAATCATTTACCATCCCTTTTCACAAGAACCTTGTCTATTTTTCAACTCCTACGACAACTACAGCTCTTCTCAGCAGCATCTACAAATGAACAGGATGAATTATATTGGTGCTCTCTACTGTCATGAGCTTGAAATTGTTGACAGATTGCAATGAGGCAAGAACGTACAGAGCAGTAGATCTCTCACTCTTGTGATAATGGTAACAGTTTGATTGCTTAGATTGAAGAGGAAATTGTGGAACTCATGATATGTGTTGGAAATCTAGAGCTTTCTAGCTGGTTTAATCTAGGACATTACATAGTGCTTTATCATCATATAATCAACATAACATTACGTAATGCTATATCATCATGATACCATCTCTAGAATTTTCTTATATTAAACTATAACAAGGGAGTAGAAACTGTAGTTAAGGGTAGAACAACATCGCTGTAGAGAGAATATGATGGTGGACTTACGAACATAAACTTCTAAACATCGCGTGAATTTCTTGTCATATCTGCGGAAGTACCAACACTTGGGAAATACTAGGACGGCTATCGGCCTGAGTGGATAAAGTTCCACTCATTCGTGAATCTTTCAGTGTCACGGGAATAAGGAGGGCCAATTCCCCACATATGAACAGGAAAATTCAAAATGTGAAAAGCTTTTGTTTGTCCAAGTATCTCTAAATGACATTGCTGTACTGTGCATTGAAGAATATGCTACTCGAGTATCAGCACCATGGGCACTGCTGCAAACACGAATGCCTTTGCCAACACCATGAAAAATCTACTTATTTTACAAAGATGTCACTTTTAATAATTTGCTATTATTTGATAATTTTTAGAGAAACCACTCTCAGTCAGAACCAGAACTCAATTCCCAAGAAGAACAGGACTTGCAATCGGCCATCGCTTTATCATTAAACATCGCTAATGTTGAGCAGCAGGTTTGGAAATACAAGATATATCAAAATCTTGAGTAGCTGCTTAATATCAAACATATAGCATTCCTTGCCACAAGAAAATTAAGATCTTTAAGGCGGTGCGAGCATATGACCTACCCTTGAGCAACGATTTGGAGGCATGGTCCGCTAGCTCAGTTGGTAGAGCACCGGCGTACAATGTCAGGGGTCGCGAGTTCGAATCCGGGTCGGTTATTTTCTCGCACTTTCACTTTCATAAGATCTTTAACCACACATGTTCTTCTTATAACCAACAAATATATATATATATATATATATATATATATATATATATATATATATATATATATATATATATATATATATATATATATATATATATATATATATATATATATATATATATATATATATATATTGGGCAGATGCAGGCTCAAAACTGACTGAGGCACAAGTGAGCACAAAGCGTGAGGTATAATGGATCCAAAATGTGCTGAGCAACGCCCATCAAACCGTCATCAAAAGCCTTTTTCCTACTGTTCCTTGGCAAGCCCATATTTAATTCGTACTGATAGTTCTGAACATACACGTAGGAGGCATAGGAGCTGGGAGGGCCACAGCCCCCACCCCCCCCCCACTTGGACAGAAGTCTATTTTAATGGGAAAATTTATTCAGAAAAAACAACATTTTTTTCCAAAGATAGTTGCAGCTTAAGAGAGCAAACAACAACTCATTTGGGCAAAATATCCGTGATTCAAGCAGACAGCTTGCAGCTCCCGTAAATTTAAAGCCTCCCAACACCCATGGTTATAAAAGAAGTATGAAAAAGTAACACATCGTCATTGGCAAACATGAGTGCCCAACCATATTGCTTAAGAATAGGCTTCATACTGAAAGGATAACAAATGTACTAGTGTTTTAAGTGCCTCGACTTTATCTATTTTGAGCAAACATGAAAGCATACTGAACACAGTTCAGGCACGGCGCCACAAAATATAATGTAGAGGACTACATGAAAGAGTTGGGGCTACTAACAATAGAACTGCTCCCTAAAGACTAGAAAAATGGTTGATAGGCAAAACGTAGGAGCTGAAGCTCCCACAATCCCCCAGTAACGTTGTGCTTGTTGGTTGGCTATTCCCACCGGTATCTATAGAAGTATATACATAGCACAACTACTGTACATTGTGACCTTAGGTTTCAACGTGTTTTATATCTTTAAACAATGATTTAAGTGTGCTGTTGGAAGAAATACAGCAAGAAATGAAGGAACGTTTTTATTTTGTACTTCCCCACCAGTCTAATGATGGGCTCATGGGTGGTTGCAGGTGGTCCATAACGAATTATGATAGATCAAACACTGAATTTTACTTATAAAAGGGGTGTAACTATAACAATTGGGTCCATGGTGACGGGCCTTACTGCAAAGCCTTTTGGAAATTATATTACATGCTATGGAATTCAGCTCTACGAGTGCCCATTCGTTTCGAAGGTTGATTCACCGTATGAATAATATGGTAACAAAATAGACAATATGGTACCTTGAGGCTAACCAATAGTTTTCATGTACTTTCTCTCACACATTGCATTGTTATCCTATGAAACCACGCATATAGACAATATTCATTAAAGGATGACCAATGAAGTGGAACTAAAAGACATCGATAGCAACAGGAAGGCTTCTCTGTGTACGCTCACAGGGCTTTTCGCACTAAATATAAGTTTACTGCTGGAAAACTTGTATTGTTGTGTAGTTATTCACAAATAAAATAATGATATCTGGAACTTTGACTGAGTTATGTGCCTCACGGGATACAGCCTGAATCAGCCCCTAGTACTTGTTACTTGAGTTTTTTCATGTTTCATTATAGATGTCTGTCTCTCGTATGACATCCCCAGCAGCAGATGGTAATAGTACAGTAGACTATTTAATGGTATGTAAAATCCGAAATCAGTTGAATTATTTCATCAAGTCAATGTTGTCAATGTTGTTGTGTCATACACTTCTGTACACTTTTGTATAAGAAACGAGTATACTAGAAACATGATGCTCAAAATCAGGTAAACATTAAGAAACAATTAGGTAACATAAGCAGTCTGATTGTCAAAAGTAGCCTTGAAATAAATCTGTTTTTGCAAGACACTTTTTAATTGAAATTTGAAATAAAATACAAGCAATATCCAACTCTCAAATTCTTGTTATTAAAACTTCAAATTCTTGTCTCAAAGTTGCTTTATGTTTATGGGAGAACTTCGTCTGTCTTGTGGAAAAGGAACTCTAAGTCATCCACATTGGGGAAAATTAATGCCTATGCGTACATCACGTCCACATTGGGGACAATTAATGCCTATGCGTACATCACGGTGGATCTGAATACTTTAAGCTGATTTGTTTGTCAATGCATACTCTCTCGTTGTTTGGACATCTACTATCTACACTTTATAAATAATGGATATCATGACGAATACCTTGCTCTTTAGAAAATTTCGAGAATTTTAAGAAACACTTAAGAGACATAAAAGACATTTAAGGCTGGATTTGACAAATTATTAAGAAACATCCAGACTAAAGGGAGAAAGTTTGTTTCTTATATAAAAAACATGTACTGGGTTTTAGTGATGCATTCAATTGAATCGATGTGTAATCAATAGCACTCTTCAGGACGTATTTTTATTATGCAATACTTTTCTATTTTCTCTTATAGCCGGATCATTCACCACTTTCTGGAACTCCATTCCATGACGTCAGAACACCTTCCCAATATCCAGTAAGTAGGAATGAGGTCATATTTTAAATCTGGGTTTATTTGTATAACACCTTTACTGATTGTTTAGTGTTATTTTCTGCAGTTTCATCTACGATCATGAATGGTTTTGGGTATTATTGGTTTTGTTGGTGTAAGAATGCTTAATTAAGCATAGACTTCATTTCAGTGTTATGTTGAATTTGGTGATTAGCCATTGTGAGACTCAGTAAAAATGAAAGCTTGTGCACTATGGGATATACTTGTCACGGTGGAGAACTGTCACAATAATCAAAGAGATAGCTCAAAATTGTGGGAGCTTTCATTTTTAGGGCCTTGGGGAACTTACCCATTGGTACCTGGGGCATATTGCCCATATTTGTACGCTTTTTCTCATATTATGACGTCACTGCTAAATCATCATTTACACTATTCGGAAATGTAATTGTTTCAATAATGTGATTGATAAATATTTAATGATTTATTGCTTGTTTGTTTTCGTTCTGTTGTTTTTTTGACATTTTTGCTTGTTCCTCTATCAGACTGCTCCAACTTCTAGTTCTCTTCCATCTGCAGGAAGACCTTCTCAAATGTCAACAGTAAGTTTGCTTGAGTCATTGAAAGATGTGCTTGTCATTTGCTGATATCATTACATAAATTCAAAAACTCATCGTCATCATAATAATAAAATGGCAATTTATGACGTCAGAGTGACATGCTGCTACACCTAATCTTGATGAATCCCTTAGAAGTAGTTAGTGCTAAGGGGATCTTTTGCTTGAGCTGTGTCCTGCATCTGTGTGTTCTGGCGCTCAAAAGTTGCTTTGCCAAATGTGCTCTTTGGGGGCATGCCTCTCCAGGTGCACAACCATCAGTTGCATACTTCAAGTTTTGTGTAATTGATATTTTTAGCATCATTATGAGCATTATTATAAGCTTTGTTTGGTTATTACCGGTATTAAGCAATAGTTGAATATGGACATTTCATTATTGATTAGGTGATTTTAGTGGTTTCCTCGCTCAGAATCTTTATTGCTTTCCTCGCTCAGAATCCTACAATAACAAGTGAAATGAATCGTCCTTCATCAATGGTATGTTACATATTTTTATCGGTTCACTATTGTTACCAGTTTTTTTATCTTTGCATCTCATTTTCCTTCAAAGAGGTATGTTATCTAAGGTATTTTTATTCCAATGACGTTATTACAAATTTAATTCATTTAATAGGCAAAGTGTCTTTTTGGCAGCAATAATTATTTGCTGGTTGAAGATGTATAAAAGGTGGTAGAGGAGTTAACCGCTGTGCAATTACATTTATTGCGTAGACGTTCTTCCGTGACTTCCAATGTGTTTAGTATTACCATCCACCGTTATTGACATGTGGTTTTTTCCCTTTTAGGCTTCTAGACAATCGTTAATACCAGTTCGAAATTCAGGGCAGATGCTTGGTTCTCGACCTAAAGTATGTTGAATGTCAACTGTTATATCAATTACTAGTTTACTGATGGTGATCAATGATTGGTCATATAAACTGTTTTGCCCTACAGGCAGGGACATAGTCCCTGCATACAGGCATATAACGTACCATGGCAATGAAGCCTTAGAATCAATTGCAAAGTGGCTTCAAGCTGTACTAATTTCTTCCCTTGAACGCCCAAGCTTTGACATGTTTTTGTCCATTCCGCTTGCACTGAAGACCACTGTAATATTTAGTGTCTGGAATTATCTACCTTCCTTCATTCTCTTCTTTTATCTCCCAATCCCTTCTCTCTATTCTTTCTGATTCGTACCTAAACCCAATGGCATCTTGCAATTTTCAGGATTTACGAAGTATGTGATGATATTGATTGAAATTCTCATCTGATATTTTTTGCATTACTTGAAAGGAAAAAGTATATCCATAATTTCATCAACCAATATTCGCCAATGATTTCCATTTTAAACCGCTTAGATGGTACACAGTTCAAAATGAGGTGAAAAGATCCTCCCCGCCCAACATTATATTTCTCTTTAACGTAAGTAGTTTATAGTTATTATTAGCTATTGGAGTTTTCATGCAATACTTCCTGTCCCAATTTAGGTGCCGGGAAAGTCTTTAATACCAGTTCCAGTAGATAGAAAGAAGCCTCATCCTCAATCGAAAGTATGTGTTAAAATGATATTATTGTAAACAAGCACTGTTTACTTTGTCTGTATGATATATTTATCATGATTGTTCTTTTACTTAAGATATTACACTATAAACTCGATTAAACGTTAAAAATTGACTGCATCAAAGCCTCAATGTGAAAAAGTAAAATATCATTCAATACCCATACCTTATAATGCTCCACCTAATTATGTCATATGCAATAAATGATTATATTTGCTCCTGTTTATCAACTATGTTTTTGTATCAATTGTTTGGCTATAAGTGCACAAATACCAGGGGTCTACTGTGAGCAAGTAGATCCTGGATCAGAGAACCGTATCCATATCTAGCATTTTTTACCTAGATGTAACTTAGTTGTATCATACCACAAATCCTCATTCATACACTTATACTTTTGTGTATGAAATTCATTTGTATCTTTCTATATAATTTAAATATTTTATTAATTAGCCCCTTTAAAATTTTCAATTTACTTAAGTAATCTTTCTTTGTTTATTTGTGTTTCCAGGTTTGTCGTATAAGACACATAGACAAAGAAGAATGAACGACTCTCGAAGTGCTGCTTTTGAAGGACGTACAATTATTCAACAAAAAGTACTTGTCTTTTCCCTAGTAGGACATATATTCACAAAGTTGAGACTGCCTGCTGTCAATAGTAACATTTTTACTTTTTAATTCTAGACTAGAAATACTGCTCATGAAATCTTGGCCAATTAGGCTTCATATGATAATAGGAGAATTAATCAAGTCCCCTTTCATCCAATTGTACTGATTCGTTATAGTGATAGGATTAAGCCCCCCTCTCTATTCATTGAGTTAATGATTAGCTATATGACGTCATAGCATTTCAATTGGGAGCTCAATTTTATCTCAGCTCAAGTGCAAAGATTGGGAATGGAATTGAAGAGGCACAAGAGTTGGAATTGACGCTTGTTGGTGTGCCTTTTTCAGTTTGTTTCGTCAACGTCCACCTATTCAGAATCCTATAAGCCGACAGGTGAAATCTAATTACATCTTATATTTTAAGTAAACAGTTCAAAGGGGTGTTAGTTACTATAATCATTATACAAAAGGATATACGCAAATTCAAAATGAAATATATATGGGCATGTTAGTTTTGGCTTAAGCCTCATAATGTTAAGAAAAAGTCAAAGACGAAATGCTATTATGTGCCTGTCATTTGATTAGGCAGAAACTGGACTTCAGGTATGGATGCATGTATTGATGAAGATTGTATGCCAAAGTTTTAAGAGTTCACAATCACAAATTGTGTTGTTCTAGGCTCATCAGATCATAGTAATTGACAGAGGTGAATATCATGTGTTTGATTGGTATTATACCTGCATATTCAACACGAATGTTGTTAAATGCATCTTGCGTTTGGTGTTATATGTATTTCACAGTAGAGAAACTTTAGCTAGCTATATTGCCTGATAAAACTCCCCTTAGCTTTTTTATTATGGAGTTATCCTTCGTAATTTAATATTTTGTGTTCACTTTTCTTGATACAAACTTGTTTTTGAGTTTTTTGCTGCAGTATCAAATACATTTGTGTTTGATATTTTTTCTTTGATTTTCGAAATCAAATATTTTGATAAAGCCCTATCGAATGATAGATTCAAGTGGACACATGATTGATGATGCTAAGCCTGTGTTACCGAGATTGATGGGCTCGAGTTTAATCTTATTGATTGACTATGATGTTAAGATTGATTATTGTTTAGTTAGTTTTTAATCGTCTGATTTATTGGCCAATGAAAATCTTGGCTACATTACATTGTGTGAAGTGACAAGATTTTGTAACCAAAAGTAAGTATTTATTTCTAAACAAAGAAGTAGTGTAGCAGGAAGTAAACAGCGTATGGTATGTGGATGAAAGAGATTCACTTGCTATTAGGCCCGAATAGTGGAGCAAGACATCAAAATTTATTCCTCGGGGGGGCACATGGGGCTTTAACTCTCTAAGAAAAGCTACAACAAGTATTGGCAAATCCTCTTTTACAAAATACTACACACTGAGTAGAAGAAGATACACTAGTAAGTACGGGACCATTCAAAACGTAAGTACTGTCAATCTTCATAGTTTCTAGACTCCATTCCCCCTTGTGCGCTTCTGTACATACTGGAGATGCTCCCTTGCCCGAGCGTACATACTTTTGAGTCATCACCCCCTTAATGTTTGAATTTATTGTTTACCTGACAGTCTTGAAAACTCGCAAATTTTAATGCATACCAAAGAAATCTAACATTGTAATGTGTTATGATTATAAGGTTCTTGCGTGTTTAACCGTTAAAAGATAGTCTTATCTATGTAGAATGCTTCGCAATCAGCGCTCAAAAATTCCATGGGTGAAGGTAAGTTCTTTGTAGAGAACCCCTTTCTGTATACGTTTTCATACTTTTTTTGAGTACCCTTTCCTCCCTTGAGACCGACATTTTGAATTCAAACGCTTGTAAAATGTCCTAAAAGTGCTATTGCATTATTTGATGAAATGTTGGTAGTGTTTAGATATAGCTTAACAGAAGTGATCAGAACACTACCTGAATTTAAGTTGGAGAAAGCAAGCGAGAATTAATACCCGATAGTTATTTTGAGTTCAATTCTCGACGGAAAGTAGAAGAATGGATTGCCATACTAATCAACGAAGCAATGTATCAAGGGACCTTGAGCAATCGTATCAACATACAGTTGCATTTTGAAAACTTGGCCTAGCAATCGTCGATAGTTATTTGGTGACAGAAACTATGACTGTTGTTAACGATGATAATATGTTGTAAAAATTAGACAATTATGAAAAGCATAGAAGTTGCCTTATGAGGTGTGGCAATGGCGGAGTAAATGAAGACATGTCATGGGTGAATTCCCATTGCGAGCATTTCTCCTAGAGAATTATCAATCGTTATCAGCACTGATTAAATAAAACTTTGATGTCTCGTACTATGGCAAGATGAATTGTAAGACTAATGCAGGTAACTCTGTTGCCACTTGATACATTATTATCCAGTTGATAGCATTTTGTGCTATAAAATAACTCACAATATTGACCCAAATATTTCTAGGAAAATTCAATCGAACGTTTGAAATGCATGAAGCTTTATAGACTAAATGATATTTGGTTAGTATCATGTGTGTAGATTTTTAAATCTTTGATTTTTGGCCTTGATGTGTTACAGGTAAAATGCAGGAACTGTTTGGCAATCTTATCCTAGACTATCAAAGCGATGGTATGCATGATATACGTTCTATTCAACAGTAGCTGTCTAGTTTTGAAATAACCAATAAATATGGAAATGTAAATTCACGTATAACATAATCAAGTGTGAAGTAAGTGTTTGGGTACAATTACAATGCCTCTTCATCAATCAGGTAACAGAGGGAAAGTTTCTTTGATAATAATTATGATTTCAATTATCGACCCAAATGTGTTGCTAAATGTATATTTGATAATGATGATGATGATGATGATGATGATGATGATGATGATGATGATGATGATGATGATGATGATGATGATGATGATGATGATGATGATGATGACATAAAGAAATAAAGTAAACGATAAATATATAGATATTGAAGAAGGACTATCTATAGAATAAGAATGTGACGATTCGTATTAGTCGTCTGTAGGCTATTAAGCTTTAATTCATTCACTTTATCTTGCATCCTAAAAGTACTGAGTTATGCATAGTCAAGTATCATTAACACATGTTCATCGAACATATCCCAGGTATAATGCCAAATGCTCTATTTCGTAAGTTGCACAAGAATTAGTTATTACGTATGAGGAGTTGATTAGTCTTTTTCGATACATCTCCTTTCAGGGCAGTCCATCATAAACGCATAACTGAATTTAATCTATGTTATTATTAATTTCATCTTCCAATTCTGAAGAATCTTGTCATTACAGAGGCAAAAATAAATACATATATAGATGATACTAAAACTCTAAGGTTTCACCCAGAGCTTGCCTAAGTGGGGATGTGGCAGTAAGATAGCTCATCGTTTTGCAGAGTAACACTGCTTGAGTAACAATATTGGCTTGTCAATAATTACAGTCTTCATCCGTAATTAGGTACATTTCAATGAAATATGAGGTTGGCCTATTTTGACAACTAATAGCAATATTGTATGCAGTGATAGCGATGCGGTAACTTTGTATTTATACTATACACCTCGCTCGTTCCTTTTCATAAGGAACCAATCAGCAGGACTAGCTATATAATTTCCTTATATTTGGACTTTGTTTATAACATTGAATACTAGAGGCTTTTATTAGTTCTTCACTTTCAACTTCAGTTTAAAGCAGCTCAATACGGACACTGCAATTCCGAATACAAGAGCGCATATGAACCACGTACTGCAAAGATTGCTCATCATACATGCAAGTTGAATTATCGATTGATTTCAATGATAAATATTATCGAAGTTTAGAAGTTCTTTAGCGACTTATATGTAGTAGTTCAAGTTCCTTAATTGTTTTGGTCTTTTATATGTAAATTCCTTGCAAAGCGAATGAATGTGAATGGAATTTCCTAAGCAGATTTTCCTACAGACAAGTTACCACAAACAAAACAAACATAGATCTGTGCCTTTTTGAACCGCAATACATTTAGCAAAAACATTAGAGCTCACTCGAGTCAATGTTTGACATCAAAGTTCCAAAAAACACCGGACACGATTTTGTTATCTGTCCATAGCTCTTTCTACATTTGAGATATGCAACTGCAAGCTCAACAAAATCAAATCCATTATCTCCTGTATCGACTGATGTATTATGGGATTTCACATTGGTGTTTTCCCAATCCACTCTTTTCGCTTTATGTGCAGCTCTTCTAGGTCTTGGGTAGAAGAGGGGATTCCACTTGATTGTTCTCTTGTAGGGACCATTGGAAACTCGTGCGACTTTGTGGTCTCTGATTTCTCAGAATTCTGACTTGGTAGTTTTTATTGACAGGAAGAAATTTTGATTTGAGCTAAGTACTATGATCCATAATCTCCTATGTGTTGAGAGTAACAGACATATGGTGTTTGCAGATCTACTGTAGTCGCCAACTGCTACAGGGTTATCCACTACCCCAGTCCCTGGATGATTGCCATTTGGGGCAAATAAGGGATAAATGTACTGGGTATTGGACTATTGTAGGCATACCGCTATATTCAAAATAGGTCTTTTCCTAAAATCTACAAAGCGTGATCCTATACACTTTTGGCATTCAAATGTTATTTCGTAACTACAAAACCAGATCTCATTGTAGGAGGTAGTCTAAAAGCCTTTCATGTTTCACCCCCCCCCCTCCACAAGAAAAGAAGAGGGGGACTCACAATAATACAAGGTTACTTGACTCTGCAAGTATTTGAGTGCACTCAAAAAAATGCAACACTCTTTTACTGTGCAAATTTTTTGGTGCTTTGATAGAAGAGGGGCTCTCAAAAAATGTAAAGCTATTTGACTCTGCAAATATTTTAGTGCACTCAAAAAATGCAGCGATAAGTGACTGTGCAAATTTTTGAGTTTTTTGCTGGAAGAGGGACACTTAAAAATAGCCAACCCTTATTGATTGTGGCTGGAATTTGATAAGTGAAAGTTTGCGCATGCGCAACCACGCACTTTTTGTGGCACTTATGTTTACGGATAATGCAAGCGTTTCATAAACATGAGGATAATGCAAGTTCTGTAAGTTATTTTCTGCCATAGTTGTTTGCTTGGGACCTGCTATAATCGAAGCACCATAACACAGATATAAAGCATGCAGATATCTTGATTTTGTTGTATGACAAACTGTTAACCTTTTTTCAGTGACGACTCGAGTGTTGTAAGTGTCTAAGACTTTATGCTTGTGTAGATGGCAAACCTTTCAGGAAATAGGGTATTGTTCCTTTTGAGTGCATTCCATGTAGCCCATGCCAGATATATGAGGGTAAGAAATGTCCTTTCTTCAATGTGTTGGTAAGGGATAGTTTTGCCTCTACCATTGTTGTACATGCACTTAGTACCAAGGAGAAAGATGGTTTAGCCTTTTCCTTTGTCATTTTAAATCTTCAAATTTTGATGACACTCGGTTCACTCCGTCTAAGTAGGAACAATTTTATAAGACCACCAGCCTCAGAATTGTTGGGAAATTAAGAGCAAATTAAGAACAAGTTGAGGCTGAAGCACTGTCTTAAAATGTATTTTGCACAAAGATGCATACACTGTCCAATAATATATTAGCATGAAATGTCATTCCCTCATAAAAATAATACCTGTTTCATAGGCATCTAATTTTGTCTTGCATATTGTCCAATGTCTAAATTGTCTACACCCCACAAATTTAAGTTAAGAACAAGTTAAGAACAATTCAGCCTCAAAAATTTAGAACAGCCAGCCTGCACCTCAATTTTACTGGTTCTTATAAAAAGGGAGTGCAAAGGAGCCAGTTTCTCCATCTTAGCATAAAGATCAATGGTGGAAACTGCTACATTCTATTCTGCAACAAGGTGTTTTCCAACATTCTGGATGGCGTTACCTTGAAAACTTTTTCCAATTTTCCATCGCAAAAGCATATGGACAATCACTATTTCAGCATATGCCGATG
>OZ025271.1:7214192-7345574 GCA_964019165.1 Mastigias papua | reverse complement strand
TGGTGCTCTCTAGGATCAATTAAATATTCTCGTTGCCATCTTTTCCAGTAATGCCTTCTCTTGTTAGCAATATAACGAAGTCTCTTGTAAACACATTACTCATCTTCTTCATCTTTTACATCATCAGGTATGCAATCAAATCTATATCTGTCACGAGTAAGATTAATGGCTTAAAATGACTAACCATCAAGTCACCAACAAACACGAATAAATTCAACCAAACAACATGGTATCTAACAGCAAACCAACCGGTACTTCTCCCAAGAGAAAAACAATCCACAATTAATTAGTTCAATGTAGCGTAAAAATAACAATATGTCTTGTCCTCTTGGGCCTCTATTCAACTTTCAACGATAGCGTTCGTTAATAGCGTTCATCACATCTAAGTATAATAAACTATATAAATTAATACAATACAAAACGAAGCAGCAAACAATGAACGAGGACAACGACAATATAAGACTGAACATAAATATGTGACAATATCCATATACTAGGTGCGAAGGTGTAATCATATCCCTCTCCCATTTCTGAATAGTCATACGTCATGGTAGGCGCACACGGCGGGACTTTTGCTGAGCAAAGTGCCTCTCGTGCCACTTTGCTCAGCAAAGTTTTCACCTTGTGCGGCGACTTTTTTGTGACATTTCTGCCTTGTGAACCAGAAAATCCGAAATCAAACTGGTTTGATAATTTGAGCACTTTGTATCTTCTTTACAAATTCTCGTATGCACTAAATCCAACAGCTCTTCAAACTGCTCCCTTTCCAAACGATGGAAATGACGAAATTTCTCAGGGTCCTCACAGCCGAGCTCATGAATTAGGCTTGAAAACACACCGCGCGTTGATCGTCTTGAAACCCATTGCTTAGCCCACACTTTTCTCTTCTGAGCTCGTAGACGACGAAGTCGGTGTCTTCGTAGTAGTAGCAGTGCGAGAAAAGCTTCTTCTTCGTATTCTGAATCACTTGCAAAAGATGAAGTGATCGCCATTTCTCAAGTTTAGGATCGGAACTATCCTATTGCGCATTCTTGACCTTCTATGTAGAGGTCAAAGTGCTATTCTAGCGGCTATGAGCTCTTGTCGTGGAATTGGCATTTCTTTCAGAGGTGTAACTCTTGTTTTTGATGTTAGCAACTTTACTTCCAAGCCATTCAATGTTTGAACAGCCAGATAAATAGCACCACAATAGGCCTTTTGGCTTGCACCACTGAATTCATGAATAGCTATTTCCTTAACATCTACTTTCTTGACTTTCATAATTGATCTTTCCATTTCTATTATCTTTGCAAGTCACAGGCTTTCAATCCATTTAAACCACAGTGCTCTTCGTCTGTCGCTGAGCTCATCATCCCATCCAATTCTCTCTTTACATATCTCCTGTAGCATTATCTTTGCATCAACTAAGACTGGACTAATAATTCCTATAGGATCATACATCTTTGCAGTTGTACTCAACACTCATCGCTTTGTGGCTTTTTCTATTCCTTCTATGTATTTATTTGTAGCTTGTCATCTAGTTTGTTCCATTGCACTCCCAAAACTTTATCACTCGTACTAAAAGCTTTCTCTAACTTGTCTGGTAATTCTTTGGTTTCACCATTTTCCACATTCGTAGACTTCTCATTAAGACTTTCTTGCTGCCTTTTGTCATTTTCTATCATCTTTTCTAATCGACTTTCATTACTTTTCCATTTTTGCATTAAGAATCCTCCTTCAGCCATTCGATATTGTGTTTTCTTGTACAACTCAAATGCTTCTTCAACGCTATCGTTTCCCGTGACTAGGTCATCTACCAAGAAACTATTTTTCATCTTATCACTGAAGTCTGGATCTTTTTCTCTGCATTTCTCTATATGAAATTTAATAGTCGCATTTAGTAAGAAAGGACCAAAAATCCTGCTCCAAAAATTACTCTGTTAGATCTATATATTACTAGCATGAACATTTCTTTGCTTATATCATCAACCCAGATAAATCTTAAGGAATCTCAGTCTCTTTCATCGACTTCGATACTTAGGAACGCTTTCTGGATATCACCTATTAATGCTGTGTTATAGCATCTCAGTCTCAGCAAACCATCATACATTAATGGCATCCGTGGTGCTCCGATCTGTAGACTCTCATTCAAGGATATACTTGACTTGCTCTGTTTGGCCGAACCATCGTATACGATACGGACTTTTGTCGTAAAACTTATGTCATCTATCAATGATTCGTAAACCGAATCTTCTTCTTTGATATCAATGGTTTCTAAATCCCACAATTCATTTACTCTTTCGTTTAGTCTTTCGTCTTCTTCTTCTATACAAAGTTGCACATTTGCTGGTTCTTTCTGCACTCCTTTCAGTGGTCCAGAAAGCACATAGCCTAAATTGATCTCAGCTGCTACTGGCTCACCCAGTTACCCCGTATAATGTTACCAATTTGAAACTCCCACAAATAACCTGAACAAATGAGAATGTCGATTTCTAAATGCTCGCGTTTCAAATATCTGAGAACCAGAGACCCTTAAAGTGTTTGTATTCACTCTGCACTATCTGTATACACTTATTTCTTGTACCTTTGGAAACAATTGGCACCTCTGTAACTTTCATTTTTACTGATTTGTTTCCCTTCAAAGATTTTACTTCAATTTCATGAATGTTGTAGCACATCTGTTTCGGCTCTACTTGTCCAAAACCACTGCGTGTTAAATACTGCCTTCCATGTAGTACACTTCTTTGCCAATACCGAAACTCATATTGTCAGGTAATTTGCTTTCAATCAGTGGGACAAATACATCCGAGTACTATTCCTACTTCTTCCCCAATGCTTGCAATGCTCTGTGATGGAAATCCACCTCATCATACAGCTTTCTTACTCTCGTTATATCCCTATCATTGTATACTGGTTCCAATTTCGTTAATCCGTCATAATGAACCCTTCTGATTTCTTCGTCCCTTCCAAATCTATCTTTCAGCGTCTTTAGCGCAACAATGCTTCGTGATACTTTTCGTTTATCTTTCTTGTTTCTGTTATCTGTGCTAAAATGTCTACATCTCCTTCTTTTTCACACAACAGCATTTCTATCTCACTATCAAGCTTTTTAATTGTAGTGGAGGTCTCAAAAAGTTGTATTCTTGTCATCTCTGATTTTCTTGGAGGTAAACTTGCCTCTTTCTCAGTCAGTTTCGCCACTTCCTTTGCAATGTTTTCTGCGACCTTCCGATAAGCATGCCTGAGTTTCGATGTTTATTCTACGTCAAATTTGCTAAATATCCCGTTGTTCACGGCACCAAATATAATGCGTTTGTAAGTGAAATGTTCACTATATTCAACCTCTTCCGAGTTCCAGGACATTTTGCACTTTAATGAAATTACCAAGATCGACTCAAACTCAAATCACGCATTTATCAATTGAAAATGCTTAATCAACAAAGTAACGCAGCTATTCATACACCACACTCACTCAATCACCTCTGTCTTCAATAATAGTATCTCTTTTCATTCGTTGCTAATCAATTCCTATCTACCTTTCGTTCATTTCTATCCTATCTATCCCGTTCTTCTCTCTTCCACTCTCTTTCCATACTCCCGTCACTCCCTCACACTTCATCACTACTGCTCTAACTGAAACGCATATTTACAATGCATAAAATAGTTCAATGTTCCAACACACCGACTTATGCATAGTTCACGTTATACTGAATTAGTCCAAACCCACTGAGAGCTTGTATGGAGCCCATGGAAATGGGAAAAAGCAGAGTCCCTGGTGATGTCAATATAAAATAAATAATTTGGATGTCTATCGCTTGTAGTACTGAAGGAGAGGACGAATGCTTAGTTTTTCAGTGCACTTTCTCACAGCTTGGAAGGTTTTTAACCGCCATTATTGACTTTTTTGCAAGACTATAGTGCCTTTTACGAGCTCCCGTTGGCTCTTACTCCATTTGAGAGTATGATGTTCGTTGGCTGAAACTTTTTTCACCTTGCCATTGACATCTAGATCAAATTTATACTTGTATATTGTGCTATCTTGAAACCGTGTTTCAAAAGCCCTCCAACTTTCACAAAAATTCGACTTATGCAATCAGACTTTTCATTCATCCATTTCATTCTTTTCATTTCATAATATTTTACGGGTTAAAGGTTCATACATATATATGCTTTTCAACCTGACCTGTTTAAAAGATTATAATAAGCACTAATACTAATGACAAGAGAAATTTGCTAACCTAGCCTAATTTACAATATTATATAAAACTTAGGCTATAAAAGCAGAACGTAAAGATGAAATAAAAGTTGTCCCCGACTATAGCTGTTCTTTGAAGATTTTTAGGGAGGAGGCCAATTTAGTAGCTCTTTCTAGACTGTTCCACAGTTTTGGACCGTGATAAGAAAAAGCCTTTTGGCCATTGACCGTTTAAAGCAGTGACACCTTAGGATCAGTTTCTGATGAACGCAAAAACCGTTCTCTATTCGGTATCTCGACTGAAATTGTGTGGTTATAGCCATGCAATCACAGTACTTACCTTTATTAGTAACAATGTCTACCTTGTTCATTAGTATTTTTGAATGGTTGATACATTTTCATTGCTGTGCTCCTTGCATACACAGTCTTTGCATTTTCAATATGTTAGGGAAGCAATCTCTTTGTTACAATGACAAGATTGTGTATGATTTATCGATCGTTATTACCTTCCCATTGTAGATCAACGTGGTATTGAACTTATACTGAATAACCGAGCCTTACTGACAGTTATTGCAGACTTGTTGGAACAGGACTCTGGGATCCATTTGCAGGGTCTGGCTAACCTGTTTGACATAAAAGAAACACAGTTATCATCAGTTGAACCTTCTCGAAACTTTTTTACAAATCTAGCACACACGAAAGGGGGCATCAAGTTGGTCGAGATAAAGAGACTTATTGAACAGGATCTCCATTTAAAGAGTATTTTCCCTCCTATAGGAAAAGCCATTTCAGAGAAGAGGCTTGAATTTACCTTGGAAAGTACTTTGGCAGAATTGCATGGTAATGGTCAAAATTGGTTCTATTTTTTGGAAAATGTAGCGGATAAGTTGTCGAAAAACACTTTTCGGCTACCGTCGTGGAGAGATATTGCGGACTACTACAACTATGATTACAATGAAATTGAACATTTCAGCACAAATGTGAAACAAGAGAGAACAACTGTTAAGCTGTTCCGGCACCTGGTTGCCATGGAAAATGTACCTACTATTTCTACTCTGAAAAAACACTTGCGAACTTTGAATAGAAATGATGTAATCCGGAAAATAAATGAAATGCTACCATTGACAAATGAGCAAGCCCATTGCGATGTTGCCAGCTGATTGTATTGGCAGTCCTTTTACTATTCAGAGGATATGTATGAAAAGGTGCTTATGATCAAGTGACATTTGAATTGACCTATGACTTTACACGCTCATTACAGATTTGGTTTCAAATAGGACGTACAGTCGAATTTCGTAGTCGTATTAAACTCTAATCTATTTAATTATTTTGCTGCTCGCGTATTCTACTAGCATAAACAGTTATGTTCATTTTGTAGGTTGGCATGTGTCAAACGTAATTATATGTGGTATGAATGTAGTTAAGTTACAGGCCCGCAGACAGTGGTGGTGGTGGGGGGGGGGGGCAGGTAAAGCAGTGCCGTCAGTAATTCACTGAAATTGTATTTGGAGATGTTTCATAGTAGCCAGGGCTCGTGCAGGTCCTTGAACTCCTTGAAAAGTGCTTGAATTTGAAATTTCATTTCAAGGGCACTTGAAACTCCTTGAAAATGGGAAGTTTTCCTCGAAAATTGATCACACTCCTTGAAATTTATGAATGTTTACTGTTTACATCATTGAGAACAATAGAGAATGATACAGAAGATCGTACAAGTAAACTAGTTATATGCCAAGAAATGTTCCATTTTTTACTTTTCTATTGTTTCAAATTTGTAGAAAACGTTTCATCTCAACGTATGGCTTTCGTTCGAATGCTTTTGCTATGGAAGTGGACAGATTGTACTTAACCTAGATTCTTGGCAATATACTCAAAATGATCCTACAAGACAAAATGCCGAGTGGAATGTTACATGATACCATGAATGTGTATATGTATTTCATATTGTGTACTTATTGTTCCAGAGTGATGTTTTTGCCACAAAGTTGCAACTTGTAGTTTTGTAGACAGCAAATTCCTTCAGCAGGAAACTCGAAGAGAAGTCTAGAATTTCTGTTTTGAGCAATAACAGACTGACCCATGGCTTCTAGGATCGAGTCACATGGTCAACACTTGGCAACTTGGACCTATAAGTTTCCTACTGAAAGCAGATTACCCAGCAAATTACGTAAATGCTCCAATTTTGAAGTCTCTAGCATAATTTTTCAAATTTTAGCTACCTTTTTCGTGCTCTATGAAATGTTGAATGTTATTACTATATATACGTATTTTTTCATCTGCTTCACATTTTGATACCCTTGGAAAAATCACGTTTTCTGTTTAGGTAAAACATACCAAACAGCCATATAGCAGTGCGCAATAAAATGACTTTGGCAAGTTCAGAATAGAAGAATTTTCGTCTTGTTTCATTTGCAAGGACCAGAGTTTGAAGCATTGTTAACTTTAAAATCATTCTCACACTTTTGATAAATCTCAGAGTCCAAATTCAATACAAACATTAAATTATTACTTTTGTAGCTCTATGTACATACACTAGGAATGTGTATTAATTCGTAGTATTTGTTTGAGCTTTTTCAGAAGACATGAAATACCCACAAAGGTCTATTAATTTAAAGATCCTTGAAAATTTTTATTTTAGTCCTTGAATAGTCCTTGAAAACTCCTTGAATTGCCAACATCCTGCACGAGCCCTGAGTAGCCGTTTTCACTGCATAGCAGAATGTGATTCTGAAGCATGTAAATCTGGTACATAAACTAAAATCCAGTATTTCTATGGTTTATTTATTGAGAACCGTTTGAAACACTTACTGGAAAGTTTTCGGCACGTCATATTAACAATGTGAGCAATTTCGATAGACTGAACTATATACCTCATTGGTACACGGTCACCTGATTGATGTTAGTAGATTGGAAGAATGCATCTCCTCCGTTTGACTGCCAAGCAGGACGGAGCGAAACGTACTTTTTTGATATGTGGTGAATTGAATGCGTCGAACAATGTCATAAAAGCTATTTGTGAAGTTTTTCGACTGCTGGCGCTCCAACTACGCTCACCATTTAACCCCCCCCCCCCTTCCCTCAGTCCGTGTTCAGTTCTTTACGGGCCTAAGAAACTCGAACTATTATCTACCAATGGATGAATTACTTGATACTTCTTACAACGCAACCATTGCCAATCTGCTTTGTAGCAGAATCCTACAGCTACTTACCTCATTTGAGTCTCCAACGAGTGACATTTTCGTTGTCATATAACAAGGAGATTGAACTTCAATGATTGACTTAGTCCATACTCAGTTGCATCCATGTGTAATCACACTTAGTAATTTTATTACCCTCTTACTCAGCAACTGCATATTGGCAAATTTTTCCGTCCCATTCACAATTGGATCTGTTAGGTACCTGAAACGGAGAAATTTCTCTAATCGGGGTTGTTTTCAGTAGAACAATGAGTGAAACTGTAGCATCAGTCAGTGAACATCAATCAGGGACTAACCTACAAAATGTGTATAAATAATTGTTTTATGAAAGAATGGGTGTGGTTGTTTTCTTCCAATTGCACATAGAGCGTACCAAGCACTAAATCCTAGAAACCTATCCGAGTGCTGTACATGTTGGTTTGTGTTACTTTTGAGGACTTAACTTCACTATACAGATATGCCCGAGTTACAAACCCGCACGTTTTTAAGTACAGATACACAAAATGAATCAGATTCAGACTTTGCTATTCCCTGGCATCAATTGTCGATATTGTTTTAATTGAGATTTAAATGCTACTGGACTTTGTGCATCTACTGTCACTTTTCAAAGCTTTCTAACGATTGCAGCATCTTCATTTCCTCTGTAATACACTTCCTACTGAGATAAATAGTCGCACGTCACCGAAGTTTTTAGAAAGAATGATAAAACCATGAAGTTGTAAATCATCCACGTGCGAACTGTGTAGTTTTTGTACATACCTTATGGTAATTTTAACCATCTCTCTTTTACAATCATTTGTATTTTGTAGTGTAGATTGTTGGACTATCTTTGTATCTTTTGTTACATGTTTGAACATTTTTGCCAACTGTTAATTAATGAGCCATGTCATATATCATGTCAATAGTAAGTAAGTTGTAGCTTAGCTGGATACTAGTAAATTCAAACCAACGAGTTGCACTTTGCGTCCATAGTACACATCCGATAGCTTATGCGGAGCCTCGGAAGAAACGTGCCCTGATTGCATCACGGTAGAATGTAAATGCCACTTAAGGTTCATTCCATAGGCTTTTATGGCCCCACTCAGGCTCGTGGTCCGGTATAACCTACCCCCTGACCCTCTCTCCATGGACCTGTCGAAATCGGTCAAGATATTTTACTGATTAAATAGTTGAATTTGTTCGCAGCCAGCCTGGTTTGTAAGCAATCGTTCTTTTTGTTCTGGGATTAGGCCTAGTCAACTAGTTGCAACTGAAAATTGGAAGAATTTATCTCTTCTTTAAAAGTGACACTTTGTACAACAAATTATTCTATATAGAATCTTTAGATTAATTTATGTATTATATGGAAATCAGGTAACATATATTACCCACCCCTGTGACGTTGTTAATCTCCAGTTACCAATTTAACAGCCAGGTCAGATCTTAGGATCAAGTTAACATCAGACACCATTGTAGAGAGGACCATTTGACGTACAGCATTAAGATTTTTTATAAGCACAAATACAATAAGAAGTTACTGCACATTTAAAGCTGCTGCTGCTGTTGCCTATCGCCATTTAAGTATATTACATGATAGAAAATGCTGATTTTAATCGATATATGCAGTAAATTTAAATTTAGAGCTTCGCTGTTAATGCTTATGAATGAGTTTTTCTTCGGATTACAGCTTGTTTCCTCTCAGTATCATTACCTCCGTTGTATTTCGATAGGCATAGCTGCCAGCGGTTTGAGAGTACTGATCAGGTCTATGTTCTTCCAACCTAATTGACCAATCATCATACATAATGGACCTAGTCTTAGCATGTGTAGTCAGAATCCTGCATGATGATTGTTCAATTAGGTTAACAGAAAATAGACCTGATCAGAGCTCTCAAACATTTCGCGGCTATGATATTTCGATATGAAGTCAATGGGACATATCGAGACAGTCACTTTAGTTACACCCAGATTCTTGAGATGATATTAGCTTATTTTACAAAGGTACTGTTAAATTTCAGTACTGGATCAATGCTTTATAGGCTATTGTTTTTAAGGACACGGGGATATTTATTCTGTTTAGAATTCGTTTTATGCATATGAATTTGCCAGCTGTCTGCTAGTGGGTAAGCAATACTTGCCTAAAGGTTTCTTTAGAAAAAATGTAACAAGGACAGTTATATGGCTCTTGCTATCACTTGTTCGTCTAACTCTTCTCTTTGCGTTGAATAAAACTTTTAAGCGTTGCCTAAAGAAGGTCTACAACTACAGTAAATGTCAATGAACTTTGTTGTTTTATGGATGGGCTAAAGTCTCAACGATCGTCCCAAAGGTAATATTGTCTCTCTTCTGACCGCTAGGTTCTTTACAAAATTATTCCATGACAGTATAAATCTCAGGCAACCCTTATTGGGGGCAATGTCATACTTCGCTGTTGCATGCTACAAGAACAGCGGGTATCCCTTGAACCAGCTTGTCTGTCGTTACGGTTGGTAAATGCTGTCCTACTTTTTAACATTTTCATGGTTAATTGAAAGATCGTTATAATCAGTAGTGTTGCAAGAGTAAATAAAGAAGAGTGCAAGAACTACATGGTGTGAATTTTGGGGGCCACGCCCCTGAGAGCTAGAAAGTGCGCTCTAGAATGGCGGATTTAGGTTATAACATTGTTGGGCAGTGAATTCCATTGGTTCATTATATTACCAATGTTTACTCTTAGCTATTGATCATGCTGAGATGTCCACTTGAGATTCCTAGATGCTTAGGAGAAAAGGAGGAGGTACAGCTTTACAGCCCTACCACTTTTGCACTGCCCAAGGAACAATTTGAAACCATCGGGACCAACAGCGTTAATTTTTTAAGTCATATCTCTGTGTTTTAAGTCATATCTCTGTGTTTTAAGTAGACTAGGCTTTCGGTTTGTCTCTTGCAGCCTCGATTTAGTTGATAAATCTCTTATTGACATTTGCAGGTGCTCATCATGGCGGACGAACAGAAGAAGACGTAAGCGATGTTGGTTGAGTGATATTCAGAAAAATATAATGAAAGAACGACAAAGACCAGAGATTAATAGCACTGAATGAGGAACTGTCTATCTGTGTTTTCAGGTTTTTCTTGAAAGATATCGACAGAAAGAAATAAGCGATTTTCACAATGTTGCCTTTGAAGGACTACCAGTTGTTTATTGAAATATTAGTTGCTTTTTGCTGAGTAGGACATATCTCAACGGAGTTTAGATAGTTTATGTATATATTTTATTCTTAGACATAAAAGTAACTCACCGTTAATTTTTCATTTTGTGTGTGTATTGAAGTAGGTAAAAATTACTTTTGACACCATTCATCCCCTTGCAATGATTCATTGCTCTGATGTGGTCGAAGCCCCTTCCCTCCCTGACAGTTGAGTAATAATCAGTTACATGACATCATAATGTTACATTTGGAGACTCAGTTATATCTCAGCTCAAGTGCAGGGATAACGTATGAAATTCTAGGATGTAACACAAAAGTTGGAAGTGAGGCTTCTTTCAGTGTGGTAGTCACCGATATAGAACCCAAAAGCTGACCAGTAAAATTAATTTACTTTTTACGCGTCAATTGAACACTGTATGGGGTATCAGATGCTATAATCATCAAACAGAGAGAAATAAGAAATTTTAGAGTGTAATATGAATCGGCACTTTGGTTCCGAAATAGGCCCATAATTTCACCAGTTCAAACTAAGTGATATTGCCTATCTGGAAAATTCAAGAAAACGTCAAAGGCCAAATGGTATACAGCATCTGCCTTTTGATTAGGTAGAAATTAGGCTGCAGGCATTAATGCATTTAGTATTAGGATTCAGAATTTAATACAACGGTTTTGAGTGTATTGTCATCAACAAGATCTTTGATAACCAACTCATAGAATCACGGGAGTTTAGAGACATTAGTATCGTCATTTTGAATGATTTTAATAAGTCAACAGATTTGTCGCTAGATTTATGATACTTTGTCTTAGAGAGAGTGGGTGCTTTACATACTTTATTGTAAAGGAATCTTGATATTTTTATATTTTCATGAAACTGCGTTTATCTTTTGAATTATGTCATTATTCTTCAATATGAAGTATTTATTGTCTTCTTGTCTTCATCCAGTATTTGTATTCTTTTATCCCTCTATCATTTACTGTTGTGCTCAATAGTGTTTCATTGATTCTCAATATCGAATACTTCAGTGAAGGTTTGGGTGAACACACTTTTTACGATGCTAAAGTTGTGTGTCTGAGATTGATGGCCTTGAGTTAAATATGATATATTAAAATTATTCTTTACAGGTTCAAATTTTCAAATATTATACGTGGTTTTTTGGTTAGTCATTGCATGGCTTGTGTGTTGGCGCAGTAATATCTAACCTGTTCAACTTTGAACATTGTCACTTGAGTTTAGAAGCCAAAGTGTCAAAGTATTAAACAAAGAATATATACTTATATCCAAGGAAGCAAATAATATGAGAGAGAGGAAGAAAACTCATGTACATGAGAGATCTTCATTTGCTATTAAGCTCAAACAATGGAACAAGAATGCAGACTTTATTACTTGCTGGAATACTCTCGATTTTCGTACTCTGTGAAAGGCTGCAATAAGAAGGAGTAAATTCTATTTAACCGTACTATTGCAAATGAGAAAATGATGACGCAGTTACTGCTAAACGCTGCCAACATTTCATTCTACAATATACAACAATATTGGCCGGCGTTTGCTAGTAGCGATTAGTCAACGTGTTCTGATTTGTTAGGCATTGTTCGAATATGATGGATGAAGTGTTATTTCAATCAACGATATTGATTTTAATTTGGGATTTTAAAGTGAGATTTAAATGAGATATGGTCCTCTAACTTGTAGGTAATGCTAAAAAATGTTGTAAGCATGTTTAGCTAAGTTACCAAACAAAGTCCTACAAAGCAAACAAATCTCGAATCAATTCCACAAATCATTGAAACACTTATGGTATTTTGTCCGGTGCTGTTAGCATTCCCCTCTCCTCTTGCAAGCAATGGTGATTTATACAGTTGTTACGCGCAGTAAATAAGTCGCATAGCTTTCACACAACTGTCAGGTAACACAACCGCGAGTTCAACTTTGTTCTTGGGACTAGGAAGGGCATAGTCCATCGTGCTTCACCTAAATCTCATAATCGCCATAAAACATGGTGTAGTCAAAGGGTATTCCAAAAACGTTTGGTACTGATTGTGTGTTTTTGACATGCTGATGATGAAACACATTATTGGAGGCGTTTAGCCTACCCCTTGGGAAGCATATAAACCAACAATGTTTGGCATTTTTCATGGTATTTGTAGAGCACGTTAACTACTACCGAACAGCCTCCAATAGGCTCTATGCCTTTTCCAGTATTGCAAGCTGAGACTGGTAAACATGAAGATTGTTCTAGCATTATGTAAAAATTTACTGTGAGTTTATCCTTGTGAAGGGGAATTAATTCTCTCTAATTTCTAAATGTGTCTAACGAGCGTGGCCACAAAGCTTGCTAGTTTTTGTTGGCCATTTGAGAAATCTCTCAACTAGTGGAATTTCCTTAAAAGTGCTATGGCGTTGTTAGAGATAATGTTCACAGTGTTTACACATTGCTTAACAGGAGTGATTAAAACAATTGAAATGGAGAAAGCTAGTGGGAATTAATACATAATAGCTATTTGAAATTCAATTCCCAACAGACAATAGAAGAATTGTTTGCTAAGCTAACCAACAAATCAATGCATCATGAGACCTTGAGCAATCACATCAAATCACAGATGCATTACGAAATCTTGGCCTAGTAATCGTCTACATTAATTTTGTAAAAGAAAGTATCACTTTTGTTTGCGATGAAAATATGTTCCATAAAACTAGATGATTATGACAAGCAAGAGACGCATACAAGTTAACATTTGAAGTGCGCCCATGGCGGCCTAAAAGAAGGATGGTCTTGTCTGAATTCTCAGTTTAGGAATCTCTCTTCGAGAAATACGAATCATTATCATCGCTGATCGGCCAGAGTTTTGCTGACTCCTACTATGATTAGATGAATGATCAGACTAATGCAGGTAATTCTGTTTAAATTTGTTACACTATTATCCAGTTTGATATCATTTCACGTCATACTATGTTTGAAAATAGTCACACAAATGTTGCTAGGCAAATTCAATTGAGCTTTTGAAATAAATGAAGCTATAACGACTAAATATTATTTAGGTAGAATCATATGTTTATTAGGATTTAAGCTTAGCAGACATTGGTGTGTTCCACATAAAATTTATAAAGTGTCGGTGATCTCACACTAAAAATCTTATTGGTAGTATACAGATACTTTTGTAGACAAATGTATGTTTTATTTAACATTGTGCATTCTAATCTTGAATTAATTAGTGAATAAAGAAATTTATTGCTTCAAACATTACTGAAACGAGGATATGTGAAGGAGGACTTCACCAGATCTTTCGTTGCCCTTCGCAAATTAAATAGAATGAACTTTGATTAGTGATTATTATTGATTGGAGATCGATTTTTGATTGCCACTGGTTGGCCATTGATTAACGAAATTCTATCGATTTTGCAATAAAATTGCAATCAAATAACTTTTTGGCCCAATGGTGATGTGATTTGCAAATGCACTTTTTAGCAGCTCAGTACTTTGTCATTGCACAAAACCATCCTTTCACTGCAAAAGTTAATTAGCAGTGCACACTAATATTAAGCATGCATCTTAACATTGTACTTCAAAATTGCTTTTTGCAATACGAAACAATAAGAACTTTTTCCACAAAATAGTTTTTCTATCCATGCGGTAAAACCATGAAGCCATGAAAGTTGAAATGTAACTCAATATATTACAATGGCAACTCCTATAAGACCTCGGTAATAATTGAAAGAAAATCAGTATTTGTAATTTTTTTGTAATTGACTTTTGCTCTACCTTTGTATATCAGAAATCTGGTGATGTATAGTATTGTGGCCAAACGGCTGAATAGTTTTTTCTACAACTTAGACGATTCTCCAATATCTTGAAGCCATGCATTCAGAAATTTCTCAATAATCGTTAAGAACGCTCAGAAAAAATGATGAAGCGAACTATGCAACAGTCGAGAAAGCGTCCAAACTGAAAACATAAAACCCTGAAAGTGGAAGTTTGACTCCCAATGACATAATGGCCCTATACTTTAAGACCTCGGTAATAATTGACAGAGAATCAATATTTGTAATTTTAGCATTTAGCAGCTGCATCGTAAGCTACGGCGAATCTATTAGACCTTTGACTTTTGCTCTAATGTTGTATACTAAAAATCTTCCAATGTTTAGTGTTGAAGTCAAATGGTTATACAGTTCTCTCTAAAAAATTACACCATTTTCTAATACCTTGAAACCGCGCATTTACAAAATTCTCAACAATCACAAAGAAAGCTTAGAAAAATGATAAAGTAGGCATGCGCAAACTATACAAAAGTCAAGAAACCGGCCAAACTGCAATACCAGGCTATACAACTTCATAATCCACCAGAACTTTTTGAGAAAGATAAGAGACACTACGTAAGGAAGATATATGCTATACAGCTGTATACTTAGGTAGCCAAGCTACTAGGGTTTTTACTAGATTTTTTGTACAGTGAAAAGTTGAGAGAAAAATCGTGTCGTTTGGCCATAGCTTTAGAGAAACTTTCCAATTCTGATGTTTGACACTGTACACTACATAACCAATAGATAAGGTTTCTTCCAAAAATAAAAAATGACTTGAATCAATTTGTCCATCCCTTGCCCTCAAAAATGTTCTGTAAATACTTGAACCTATCTCATAGCTAGAAATGATACTTTGAACTGTTTACTGACGGTTAAAGGTACGAAATGTTTTTAATCAGAAGCTAGCAATAATATAGTAAACTAATAAAATGCTAATGGTGAAACTGCTTGGCAGGAAAATTGAGTTGAATCAAAAAGCATGAAATGAGAAGTAGTTAATTTTGTTAAGCAATTGTAATTTGACAAAGCCAAGTTTATAGGATTTAATTACTTGAAGACGTATGACGTAATCAAGTGTGATATTGTCAAGTAGGACCTAAACATTGCAAAAATCAAGTACAATAGAAACCCGTTCTGTCGGATTCTCATGGGAGACTGGAAATTGGAGATTCTCATGGGAGACGAATGTTCTAGTTAACCGAATTTCAGAATATTTTGAATAAATCCAAAGGAATGACGTCATATTTTAAATCTTCTTATACTTGTATAACACCTTTACAGATTGCTTAGTGTTATTTTATGCAGTTTCATCTGCGATCATGAATGGTTTTGGGTATTATTGGTTTTGTTGGTGTAAGAATGCTTAATTAAGCATAGACTTCACGGCAGTGTTATATTGAATTTGGTGATTAGCCATTGTAAGACTCAGTAAACATGAAAATCGTGCACTATGGGATATACTTGTCACGGTGGAGAACTGTCACAATAATAAAAGAGATAGTTCAAAATTGTGGGCACTTTCATGTTTAGGGCCTTGGGCAACTTACCCATTGGTACCTGGGGCATATTGCCCATATTTGTACGCTTTTTCTCATATTATGACGTCACTGCTGAATCATCATTTACACCATTCGGAAATGTAATTGTTTCAATAATGCGATTAATAAATATTTAATGATTTATTGCTTGTTTGTTTTCGTTCTGTTGTTTTTTTGACATTTTTGCTTGTTCTCTATCAGACTGCTCCAACTTCTAGTTCTCTTCCATCTGCAGGAAGACCTTCTCAAATAGCAACAGTAAGTTTGCTTGAGTCTTTGAAAGATGTGCTTGTCATTTGCTGATATCATTACATAAGTTCAATAACTCATCGTCATCATAATAATAAAATGGCAATTTATGACGTCAGAGTGACATGCTGCTACACCTAATCTTGATGAATCCCTTAGAAGTAGTTAGTGCTAAGGGGATCTGTTGCTTGAGCTGTGTCCTGCATCTGTGTGTTCTGGCGCTCAAGAGTTGCTTTGCTAAATGTGCTCTTTGGGGGCATGCCGCTCCAGGCGCAAAACCATCAGTTGCACACTTCAAGCTTTGTGTAATTGATATTTTTAGCATTATTATGAGCATTATTATAAGCCTTGTTTGGTTGTTACCGGTATTAAGCAATAGTTCATTATAGACATTTCATTATTGATTAGGTGTTTTTATTGGTTTCCTCGCTCAGAATCTTTATTGCTTTCCTCGCTCAGAATCCTACAACCACAAGTGAAATGAATCGTCCTTCATCAATGGTATGTTGCAATTTTTTTATCGATTCACTATTGTTACCAGTGATTTTGATCTTTGGATCTCATTTTCCTTCAAAGAGGTATGTTATCTAAGTTATTGTTATTCCAATGACGTAATTACCAATTTAATTCATTGTATAGGCAAAGTGTCTTTTTGGCAGCAATAATTATTTGCTGGCTGAAGATGTATAAAAGGTGGTAGAGGAGTTAACCGCTGTGCAATTACATTTATTGCGTAGACGCTCTTTCGTGACTTCCAATGTGTTTAGTATTACCATCCACCTTTATTGACATGTGGTGTTTTCCCTTTTAGGCTACTAGACAATCGTTAATACCAGTTCGAAATTTAGGGCAGATGCTTGGTTCTCGACCTAGAGTATGTTGAATGTCAACTGTTATATCGACCTAAAGTATGTTGAATGTCAATTACTAGTTTACTGATGGTGATCAATGATTGGTCATATAAACTGTTTTGCCCTACAGGCAGGGACATAGTCCGTGCATACAGGCATATGACGTACCATGGCAATGAAGCCTTAGAATCATTAGCAAAGTGGCTTCAAGCTGTACTAACTTCTTCCCTTGAACACCCAAGCTTTGACATTGTTTTGTCCATCCGCTTGCACTGAAGACCACTGTAATATTTTGATGTCTGGAATTATCTACATTTCCTTCATTCTCTTCTTTTATCTCCCGATCCCTTCTCTCTATTCTTTCTGATTCGTACCTAAACCCAATGGCATCTGGCAATTTTCAGGATTTACGAAGTATGTGATGATATTGATTGAAATTCTCATGTGATATTTTTTGCATTAATTGAAAGGAAAAAGTATATCCATAATTTCATCAACCAATATTCGCCAATGATTTTCATTCTAAACCGCTTAGATGGTACACAGTTCAAAATGAGGTGAAAAGATCCCCCCCGCCCAACATTATATTTCTCTTTAACGTAAGTAGTTTATAGTTATTATTAGCTATTGGAGTTTTCATGCAATACTTCCTGTCCCAATTTAGGTGCCGGGAAAGTCTTTAATACCAGTTCCAGTAGATAGAAAGAAGCCTCATCCTCAATCGAAAGTATGTGTTAAAATTATATTATTGTAAACAAGCACTGTTTACTTTGTCTGTATGATATATTTATCATGATTGTTCTTTTACTTAAGATATTACACTATAACCTCGATTAAACGTTAAAAATTGACTGCATCAAAGCCTCAATGTGAAGAAGTAAAATATCATTCAATACCCATACCTTATAATGCTCCACCTAATTATGTCATATGCAATAAATGATTATATTTGCTCCTGTTTATCAACTATGTTTTTATATCAATTGTTTGGCTATAAGTGCACAAATACCAGGGGTCTACTGTGAGCAAGTAGATCCTGGATCAGAGAACCGTATCCATATCTAGCATTTTTTACCTAGATGTAACTTAGTTGTATCATACCACAAATCCTCATTCATACACTTATACTTTTGTGTATGAAATTCATTTGTATCTTTCTATATAATTTAAATATTTTATTAATTAGCCCCTTTAAAATTTGCAATTTACTTAAGTAATCTTTCTTTGTTTATTTGTGTTTCCAGGTTTGTCGTATAAGACACATAGACAAAGAAGAATGAACGATTCTCGAAGTGCTGCTTTTGAAGGACGAACAATTATTCAACAAAAAGTACTTGTCTTTTCCCTAGTAGGACATATATTCACAAAGTTGAGACTGCCTGCTGTCAATAGTAACATTTTTACTTTTTAATTCTAGACTAGAAATACTGCTCATGAAATCTTGGCCAATTAGGTTTCATATGATAATAGGAGAATTAATCAAGTCCCCTTTCATCCAATTGTACTGATTCGTTATAGTGATAGGATTAAGCCCCCCTCTCTATTCATTGAGTTAATGATTAGCTATATGACGTCATAGTATTTCAATTGGGAGCTCAATTTTATCTCAGCTCAAGTGCAAAGATTGGGAATGGAATTGAAGAGGCACAAGAGTTGGAATTAATGCTTGTTGGTGTGCCTTTTACAGTTTGTTTCGTCAACGTCCACCTATTCAGAATCCTATAAGCCGACAGGTGAAATCAAAGTTACATCTTATATTTTAAGTAAACAGTTCAAAGGGGTGTTAGTTACTATAATCATTATACAAAAGGATATACGCAAATTCAAAATGAAATATATATGGGCATGTTAGTTTTGGCTTAAGCCTCATAATGTTAAGAAAAAGTAAAAGACAAAATGCTATTATGTGCCTGTCATTTGATTAGGCAGAAACTGGACTTCAGGTATGGATGCATGTATTGATGAAGATTGTATGCCATAGTTTTAAGAGTTCACAATCACAAATTGTGTTGTTCTAGGCTCATCAGATCATAGTAATTGACAGAGGTGAATATCATGTGTTTGATTGGTATTATATCTGCATATTCAACAAGACTGCTGTTAAATCTATGTTGTGTTGGGTGTTATATGTATTTCACAGTAGAGAAACTTTAGCTAGCTATATTGCCTGATAAAACTCCCCTTAGCTTTTTTATTATGGAGTTATCCTTCGTAATTTAATATTTTGTGTTCACTTTTCTTGATACAAACTTGTTTTTGAGTTTTTTGCTGCAGTATCAAATACATTTGTGTTTGATATTTTTTCTTTGATTTTCGAAATCAAATATTTTGATAAAGCCCAATCGAATGATAGATTCAAGTGGACACATGATTGATGATGCTAAGCCTGTGTTACCGAGATTGATGGGCTCAAGTTTAATCTTATTGATTGACTATGATGTTAAGATTGATTATTGTTTGGTTAGTTTTTAATCGTCTGATTTATTGGCCAATGAAAATCTTGGCTACATTACATTGTGTGAAGTGACAAGATTTTGTAACCAAAAGTAAGTATTTATTTCTAAACAAAGAAGTAGTGTAGCAGGAAGTAAACAGCGTATGGTATGTGGGTGAAAGAGATTCACTTGCTATTAGGCCCGAATAGTGGAGCAAGACATCAAAAATTTATTCCTCGAGGGACTCATGGGGCTTTAACTCTCTAAGAAAAGCTACAACAAGTATTGGCAAATCCTCTTTTACAAAATACTACTCACTGAGTAGAAAAGAAGATACATTAGTAGGTATGGGACCATTCAAAACGTAAGTACTGTCAATCTTCATAGCTTCTAGACTCCGTTCCCCCTTGTGTGCTTCTGTACATATTGGAGATGCTCCCTTGCCCGAGCGTACATACTTTTGAGTCATCACCCTCTTAATGTTTGAATTTATTGTTTACCTGACAATCTTGAAAACTCGCAAATTTTAATGCATACCAAAGAATTCTAACATTGTAATGTGTTATGATTATAAGGTTCTTGCGTGTTTAACCGTTAAAAGATAGTCTTATCTATGTAGAATGCTTTGCAATCAGCGCTCAAAAATTCCATGGGTGAAGGTAAGTTCTTTGTAGAGAACCCCTTTCTGTATACGTTTTCATACTTTTTTTGAGTACCCTTTCCTCCCTTGAGACCGACATTTTGAATTCAAACGCTTGTAAAATGTCCTGAAAGTGCTATTGCATTATTTGATGAAATGTTGGCAGTGTTTAGATATAGCTTAACAGAAGTGATCAGAACACTACCTGAATTTAAGTTGGAGAAAGCAAGCGAGAATTAATACCCGATAGTTATTTTGAGTTCAATTCTCGACGGAAAGTAGAAGAATGGATTGCCATACTAATCAACGAAGCAATGTATCAAGGGACCTTGAGCAATCGCATCAACACACAGTTGCATTTTGAAAACTTGGCCTAGCAATCGTCGGTAGTTATTTGGTGACAGAAACTATGACTGTTGTTAACGATGATAATATGTTGTAAAATTTAGACAATTATGAAAAGCAATAGACCCATAGAAGTTGCCTTATGAGGTGTGGCAATGGCGGAGTAAATGAAGACATGTCATGGGTGAATTCCCATTGCGAGCATGTCTCCTAGAGAATTATCAATCGTTATCAGCACTGATTAAATAAAACTTTGATATCTCGTACTTTGACAAGATGAATTGTAAGGCTAATGCAGGTAACTCTGTTGCCACTTGATACATTATTGTCCAGTTAATACCATTTTGTGCTATAACATAACTCACAATATTGAACCAAATATTGCTAGGAAAATTCAATCGAACGTTTGAAATGCATGAAGCTTTATAGACTAAATGATATTTGGTTAGTATCATATCTGTAGATTTTTAAGTCTTTGATTTTTGGCCTTGATGTGTTACAGGTAAAATGCAGGAACTGTTTGGCAATCTTATCCTAGACAATCAAAGCGATGGTATGCATGATATACGTTCTATTCAACAGTAGCTTTCTAGTTGTGAAATAAACAATAAATATGGAAATGTAAATTCACGTATGACATAATCAAGTGTGAAGTGAGTGTTTCGGTACAATTACAATGCCTCTTCATCAATCAGGCAAAAGAGAGACAGTTTCTTTGATAATAATTATGATTTCAATTATCGACCCAAATGTGTTGCTAAATGTATATTTGATAATGATAATGATGATGATGATGATGATGATGATGATGATGATGATGATGATGATGATGATGATGATGATGATGATGATGATGATGATGATGATGATGATGATGATGATGATGACATAAAGAAATAAAGTAAACGATAAATATATAGATATTGAAGAAGGAATATCTGAATAAGAATGTGACGATTCGTATTAGTCGTCTGTAGGCTATTTAAGCTTTAATTCATTCACTTTATCTTGCATCCTAAAAGTACTGAGTTATGCATAGTCAAGTATCATTAACACATGTTCATCGAACATACCCCAGGTATAATGCCAAATGCTATATTTCGTAAGTTGCACAAGAATTAGTTATTACGTATGAGGAGTTGATTAGTCTTTTTCGATACATCTCCGTTCAGGGGAGTCCACCATAAACGCATAACTGAATTTAATCTATGTTATTATTAATTTCATCTTCCAATTCTGAAGAATCTTGTCATTACAGAGGCAAAAATAAATACATATATAGATGATACTAAAACTCTAAGGTTTCACCCAGAGCTTGCCTAAGTGGGGATGTGGCAGTAAGATAGCTCATCGTTTTGCAGAGTAACGCTGCTTGAGTAACAATATTGGCTTGTCAATAATTACAGTCTTCATCCGTAATTAGGTACATTTCAATGAAATATGAGGTTGGCCTATTTTGACAACTAATAGCAATATTGTATGCAGTGATACCGATGCGGTAACTTTGTATTTATACTATACACCTCGCTCGTTCCTATTCATAAGGAACCTATCAGCAGGACTAGCTATATAATTTCCTTATATTTGGACTTTGTTTATAACATTGAATACTAGAGGCTTTTATTAGTTCTTCACTTTCAACTTCAGTTTAAAGCAGCTCAATATGGACACTGCAATTCCGAATACAAGAGCGCATATGAACCACGTACTGCAAAGATTGCTCATCATACATGCAAGTTGGATTATCGATTGATTTCAATGATAAATATTATCGAAGTTTAGAAGTTCTTTAGGGACTTATATGTAGTAGTTCAAGTTCCTTAATTGTTTTGGTCTTTTATATGTAAATTCCTTGCAAAGCGAATGAATGTGAATGGAATTTCCTAAGCAGATTTTCCTACAGACAAGTTACCACAAACAAAACAAACATAGATCTGTGCCTTTTTGAACCGCAATACATTTAGCAAAAACATTAGAGCTCACTCGAGTCAATGTTTGACATCAAAGTTCCAAAAAACACCGGACACGATTTGTCATCTGTCCATAGCTCTGTCTACATTTGAGATATGCAACTGCAAGCTCAACAAAATCAAATCCATTATCTCCTGTATCGACTGATGTATTATGGGATGTCACATTGGTGTTTTCCCAATCCACTCTTTTCGTTTTATATGCAGCCCTTCTAGGTCTTGGGTAGAAGAGGGGATTCCACTTGATTGTTCTCTTGTAGGGACCATTGGAAACTCGTGCGACTTTGTGGTCTCTGATTTCTCAGAATTCTGAGTTTTTATTGACAGGAAGAAATTTTGATTTGAGCTCAGTACTATGATCCATAATCTCCTATGTGTTGAGAGTAACAGACATATGGTGTTTGCAGATCTACTGTAGTCGCCAACTGCTACAGGTTTATCCACTACCCCAGTCCCTGGATGATTGCCATTTGGGGCAAATAAGGGATAAATGTACTGGGTATTGGACTATTGTAGGCATACCGCTATATTCAAAACAGGTCTTTTCCTAAAATCTACAAAGCGTGATCCTATACACTTTTGGCATTCAAATGTTATTTCGTAACTACAAAACCAGATCTCCTTGTAGGAGGTAGTCTAAAAGCCTTTCATGTCCCCCCCCTCCAAAAGAAAAGAAGAGGGGGACTCACAATAATACAAGGTTACTTGACTCTGCAATTATTTGAGTGCACTCAAAAAATTGCAACACTCTTTTACTGTGCACATTTTTTGGTGCTTTGATAGAAGAGGGACTCTCAAAAAATGTAAAGCTATTTGACTCTGCAAATATTTTAGTGCACTCAAAAAATGCAGCGATAAGTGACTGTGCAAAGTTTTGAGTGTTTTGCTGGAAGAGGGACACTTAAAATAGCCAACCGTTTTTGTTAGAGGCTGGAGTTTGATATAAGTGAGTGTGCGCATGCGCAACCATATGCACTTTTTGTGGCACTTATGTTTACGGATAATGCAAGCGATTCATAAACATGAGGATAATGCAAGTTCTGTAAGTTATTTTCTGCCATAGTTTTTTGCTTGGGGCCTGCTATAATCGAAGCACCATAACACAGATATAAAGCATGCAGATATCTTGATTTTGTTGTATGACAAGCAGTTAACCTTTTTTCAGTGGCGACTCGAGTGTTGTAAGTGTCTAAGACTTTATGCTTGTGTAGATGGCAACCCTTTTAGGAAATGGGGCATTGTTCCTTTTGAGTGCATTCCATGTAGCCCATGCCAGATATATGTGGGTAAGAAATGTCTTTTCTTCAATGTGTTGGTAAGAGATAGTTTTGCCTCTACCATTGTTGTACATGCACTTAGTACCAAGGAGAAAGACGTTTTAGCCTTTTCCTTTGTCATTTTACATCTTCAAATTTTGATGACACTCGGTTCACTCCGTCTAAGTAGGAGCAATTTTATAAGACCACCAGCCTCAGAATTGTTGGGAAATTAAGAGCAAATTAAGAACAAGTTGAGGCTGAAGCACTGTCTTAAAATGTATTTTGCACAAAGATGCATACACTGTCCAATAATATATTAGCATGAAATGTCATTCCCTCATAAAAATAATACCTGTTTCATAGGCATCTAATTTTGTCTTGCATATTGTCTAATGTCTAAATTGTCTAAACCCCACAAATTTAAGGATTAAGAACAAGTTAAGAACAATTCAGCCTCAAAAATTTAGAACAGCCAGCCTGCACCTCAATTTTACTGGTTCTTATAAAAAGGGAGTGCAAAGGAGCCAGTTTCTCCATCTTAGCATGAAGATCAATGATGGAAACTGCTACATTCTAGTCTGCAACAAGGTGTTTTCCAACATTCTGGATGGCGTTACCTTGAAAACTTTTTCCCCATTTTCCATCGCAAAAGCATATGAACAATCACTATTTCAGCATATACCGATGTATAACATGTAACGCTCCCTCCCTTCCCCTGAAGGGCTCTAATTTGACTTCTACATCTGTGCCCCCCTCCATTCCGGTTCAGCTGTCTATGGGCCTGTTTTATTTTACTTCACTTCAGTTTTAAAATAAATACACTTTCCTATTTGCATCAATGCAGCACCGTTGCTGGTAGATAGACTTTTAGATGCTTTATTAGTGTAACTAAGTGTGTAGAAATTATTTGGTATCACATGAAAGTCCTTTGACTAGTAGCTCTGCTGAACAGGAACTGTCAAAACATAAAATTAACTAAAAATATGAAATGAAATGAACTTGAATATGAAGCCACTGTAGAATATTTGTCAAATATATTCCTTTGTGGCTCATCAAACAGTAAAGAAAATAGCACAAACTAGCACAACTAGATTGGCCAATGTGTTGATTGTCTATGAAATTGTCATCTGTCGAAAGACACTACTTCCTGTCCTGACCCTTTATATATAAAAATAATTCTTTGAGCAGAAATGTGCAATGGATTTCTTGCACATAACTTGTTATTGATTTGAACAGATGTTTTGCCTATAATTTGTGAGGGGGTTTCCTGCAAAGCAATTTAAACCCCCACCTCCAATACTTGTGTAGTATGAATACACCCCTGTATGCAGGGTATGCAACTGTGTGACTGGGAGTTTTTATTACCTTTTATATTAGCCCCAGGACTTTTGATCTCCTCAATTTGTGGGTAGCCCCTTTATTGAAAGTCATCATTGTGAAGAACAGTTGCCTCACTGACTGAAAGATTATATGTAAGTTTGCATCACAATTGCAATGGAGATGCCCTTATAGCAATTAGCACCAGCTACCCTATTAGTCCCTTAGCTATTGGTTGGACCATCATGCATGCCAAGCCCATTGCTTAAATTGTCAGTTCTATATCCTCAGGATGTATGGCTAACAATAACCTCAGTTTTTGCAAGTACATGTAACTTTCCCCACTGCTTAGGTGCAATTGATGGAAGGTGTGCTACTGTTCAAGCACCAGCTAGAAATGGATCTGAATAATTTAATTACAAGGAAGCTCACAACATGGTTTTACTAGCTTTTGGTTCAATTAAGTTCATTTTATATTTTGTCAAACTTCCTCTACATACAGATAAATACACAACACAAGTAATACATGATAAGGAAATTCTATGTTAAAATATGCAAATGTATATTAGAAGTAGATGGATGTAGGGGAATTTCTTAAGGAGGTTGATTCTTAGTGATGCACAGTATGCTATCACAATAGTGGATGTTGTGGATAGTGGACAGCAGAATGATGGTTGTTTGTATGCAAATAGCAAGCTCAGACTCACTACAGAGAGTAATCTTTTGAATATACTCAACTCAGACTTTAGTGCACATTCAGGAAGTAATGTTCAGTACCCCTATATATTTGTAGCAGATGATTCATTTTCTTTAAATCCATATATGATAATGCCCCATCTAGCTGCAAACTTAAATGACCCAATGTAGCTTAGTTGGGAGTTTTTATTACAAGACTGAAAGTAACTAGGAGGCTAATTATCACAAAAGTGAAGACTATTTGGAACATAGCTCAGACTACAAAACATACATATGATGAATATTATCAGCAATGCCTAAGACACTGCAGAGAAAGCAACACAGAACTAAGATTTAATTCAGATCCTTGGAAGAATAAAATGGGTGAATTGGATGGGCTTAAAATGTTGAGAAGGAATGTGCAGGGCTCAAATTATTATTCAAAAGATACCAGGGAAGACAGAGGCAAGTTTAAAATGTATCTCAACTCTCCACAAGGTGCAATGAATTGACAGGTAGAGGTGGATGGAGTTGGATGGAAGTAGATTGAGGTGGATGGGTGTGGATAGAGGTAGATTGAGGTGGGTGGGTGTGGATAGAGGTAGATTTAGGTGGGTGGAGGTAGATTGAGGCAACACAACAGAAATTGAGCAGATTTGAACAACTATCATTTCAAAATGTGTCCATTGGAACATTACAGATTGCAGTTCTTTATTGCAATAACAGACTCAAAACATGAAAAGTACCTTGAAAGGAAGGAATGCAGCCAACTGTGAGATAAAATTCCAAGCTCATTAATCTAACAAACATGAAGGCATTTTGAATGCTGGTCTTCTTGGGGATCATTGCTCCAGGAAGGGTCCTAATGTTCTAGGAACTTCTTTAGTTTCCTTTGGAATGTAGTATATGTGGGACTCATTAAGATATGAATTGATATGGGTTTAAGCCTTGCTAAGCCATTGGGCTTTTCCCGCGTGTTTTTGTATCCCATTCTCATTGCCAAATAGTATAAGCAAATGTATCCGCATGTCTATGTATTTCATCTCAATTCAACAGCCTCTCTCTCCACCTACCGTGACTTCTGCCACCTTGCAGTAATAGTTTTTTCAAGTATATATATGCACATACAATACAATAAGATCTGTTCAAAACATAACCAATTCAAAAGACAAGTTCATCGGTAACAGTCCTCTTGGTATTATCACATACTCCAGAATATAAAAAGTTGTTTTTAGAGAACTCTACGTTTAGCCTTGGGACGTCCAGATCAAACCAATTTCTATTAAAGTAGCTTGTTAATTGAGATCTCAGAACAAGCTCTCTCTTACTCCTGCAGAGTGTGCTTCCCAAATAGGAAGTACTCTCTAATCCAGATAGAGTTGTCCGAGATTAGTAGAAGTTGTAGAGGGTTGTACTCTTGTCATATACATAGCTTTCAATGGGGATGTGACAATAGCTCTTGTGCCTGCAGGCTGGCACCCAGGATTTCATTTGGGAATGATTAATCATACACCCAGCAAAATATGTTTCCATTCTATGTTTCCATAGCAATATATAATGCACCATTTTCATTTTCATTTTCATTTCATTTATTATCAATCAACCCTACATGCAATTCTACATGATATAATACCATTAAATACAAGTGCAACATTACAACTAATTACAAGAAGGAACTACAAATGTGCAACAAATAAAGGAAAAGAAAAGAAATGTTACATGATTGTTTCACCAGGTGTTTCTATTTAATATTTAGTAATGCCAAACCACTTGAAAAACTCTTTTTCAAACTGGAAACTTTTGATATTGATTTTCATTAAGTTAACTGTCATTTCTTATATGTTTTGTTATCAAATCATCACCTGTTGTTGATTGTGCCCATAGTTGTTGGTTGTAAAAGCCCTGCATAATTATACCTTTTACAGAATTAATTCCCATGCACATTGAGTTTTAGAGCATGATTAGCTGGACCTCTTTGACAGTGGTATTTCCTGTGGTATTTCCTATTTTCTGTATTTCCTCTAACTCTTTACTATACCTATGTGCATACACAACTATTTGACTATTGGTAGTGGCAAAATATGGTCATTTGCTGCTGTGTTTTTGTATTTCTCTATGTTATGAGCCCAGGGTAGTTGTTGTTATTTTTCCCCAGGGTATCTTTCTTGTAATGTATGTAATGTGATTTTAAGATAATTAATAGTTAGTAATTTGTTCTGTACTTCTTATGGAATTTGGAGAATATTACTGAAATCTTTGCCAATGACAGTAGGCATGGAATCCAAGGGCTTGTTGTGATTGGTGACAGTGCAGCCAATTCTTTTCCATATGCTTCTATTGTGACTATTCACAGCATAATCATATTTTAGTAGTTTTTGCAAGTGACACTAATTCTCAGACTACATCTATACTTGTATGTCAGTTGAAGGTGAACGGTTTCTGTTTATCTTTTTAGCTTGAAGATGATGATGAGTATGTAAGGTATGGAGGGCATGTGTGCTGGGCTGACCCAAACAAAGGGCCAATGAAAGGCATTGTCACACATGTCGATGCCAAAGTCCATATAAGATCTATTGGACAACAACACTTACAGTTACAAAATATTGATTGCAATGAGTTTAATGTCTTTCAGGTGAGTCAGTTTGCTGTGTATATATGTTGCAGTAGGTAGATTGGATACAGCACTATATGAATCAATATATATATACATACATATATAGATATATATATATATATATATATATATATATATATATATATATATATATATATATATATATATATATATATATATATATATATATATATATATATATATATATATATATATATATAGAAAAATAGAAACCACTTTGTATCTTGTACCGGTTTCATCCGTTTAATACGGAATCCTCAGCGAACTATATATATATATATATATATATATATATATATATATATATATGTATATATATATATATATATATATATATATATATATATATATATATATATATATATATATATATATATATATATATATATATGTATATATATGAAAAGTCTGTTGGTACTACAGAACTTCACTACAGCACGAAAAAGCGGTACCATGTTTTAACCATACTGAAAAGCTTTTTTTCGTCCGACACTCGTCAGAGTATGAAACGTCGGATAGCGACCGAAAGATGAACCGAAATTTATAGCCTGATATGCGGGTACACGTGATATGATGAATAATGTGTCCAGTTAGCCATATGATTGGCCTCTTGGCACCTATTCACCATTGTTTACTTGAAGATGATATATATATATATATATATGTTTTAGACATACTGAGAAGCTTCTTTTTTCATCAGACATTTGGACCGAAACAAAACTTGTCAGTATGTCTAAAACATGATGCCGCTTTTTCGTGCTGTAGTGAAGTTCTGTAGTACCAACAGACCTATTTTCATATGTATCAGGCCTTTTCGTTTCATGCGAGCAATCACGTCAGCACACGCGCAAACCAAGCCATGGGAGCTTTTGATTGCTCGCACAAAACGGGAAATCTTGTGAGATATCGCTCTGTAGTTTTGGAATAAAATCATTAGTCCCGTAGTCATAATGTGTGGAAAATGTCAACAAATGTATTTACCCATCTGGGGTGGTCGCTACTAGAATTTTTTCTACTCCTATTCATTCTGTTTTCTTACTAATACATATGTAAATCAAGTTACACCACGTCTACGGTGCTTCCAAGCATTTCTTTGCATATGTTTGATAAAATAGCACATTGTAGCGGTGGTTTGTCTTTTCACCTTTCAAAGCAAATACATTCTGAAACTCAGAGGTACAGATTAGAAACATCTTATAACGCGATGATATCCTTAAAAGAGCCTTGGATGTTTATCTTGAAAGATGGTGGAAGACGAAAATGAGTGAGCCTCCAAGTAAAAGGCTACATTTAGATGGAACTGTACAAGAAGGAGATAACATCAGTTTGGTCGATGACGAATCTGATTACGAATTTTAGAGTAATTCAGAAATTTCAGATAGTGAAAGCGAGTGAGCTCTGAACAAATAGAAATAAACGTTTCATAACACACTTTTATTTGTAGCTTTCCATTTAAAGCTAGAATTTTAATTTGATCTTGATGAAGTGTAATGGTGCTTTAGCGTGTATTATATGACCCTCTCGATTTACAGCTATCAATGAATTTAACTGGGTATATAGCCATCGCTCGAGTGCTTTTAGGATCATAATAATGGTCAATTTTCATTGAGATCCAAGTGATTTTTAGCAGGGTTATACTGTTTTCATAAAGCTTTTAGCATTATGCGATTGCTTTCTATCATGTGCCAAGCCCGTGGCCAAGTAGTTCTGTATGTTACTTCTGAAATCAACATGATTGTGTATGTATCTTTAGCTGAGCAATAACTCGCGCAAGAGAAATCACGCAAGCATTTATCCACTTGTGCGAGCAATTTCTTACGAAAAGACCTGATGTATATATATATATATATATATATTGCGCAATTGATTAGCACAGGAGTCTTCTGATCTAAACATCGTGAGTTCGAATCCGCACTGGGGCCAAAATAAATTTTCCAATTGTGGTAGCCCACTCATGACTTAGTATATATATATATATATATATATATATATATATATATATATATATATATATATATATATATATATATATATATATATATATATATATATATATATATATATATATATATATATATATATATATGAAAAGTCTGTTGGTACTACAGAACTTCACTACAGCACAAAAAGCGGTACCATGTTTTAACCATACTGAAAAGCTCTTGTTTCGTCCGACACTCGTCAGAGTATGAAACGTCGGATAGCGACCGAAAGGTGAACCGAAATTTATAGCCAGATATGCGGGTACACGTGATATGATGAATAATGTGTCCAGTTAGCCATATGATTGGCCTCTTGGTACCTATTCACCATTGTTTACTTGAAGAGTCCAAGTGAGAAAATGAACTCTTTTTGTTTACACAAGACTGGGTTTTGAGTCTTTATGTAAACTGATTCCAAAACACTTAAATGAAAGGACGATCTTGCTTGCCCAATGATCCGAAAATTATCGTCTGAATATGTTTTGGCGCATTCTGGGTTTTTAATGAGATGTTGTCCTATGGCCGAATCACTTTTCATTTTAGAATTAGAGTTTTTACACATACGAGGTGGCTGTTCCTTTATTGTAGTGTTTTTCTTCCAGATGCTCGTGGGTATATGTTGCTTTATTCTGTCAGCTGTCTTAGTATTGTAGACCACACGAAGTTTCACAGCATAGAAACAGGATGTAATGGCTTTGTTAATTTGGCTTTCAAATCTTGATGAAACATTACCAATCCAGGGCAATTTTAGGTAAACTGGGCACTTCTGAGGACCACACGGTTTTTCCGCTGCAAAGTTGGCAAGTTTTTGCTTAATATAAGAAATAAGGACATCGTCTGGATATCCATTGTCAATGAGCAGTTGTTTTACTCTATCAAGCTCTGAGCCTAATTTAGTTTTGGAGCAAATCATTAGTGCCCTGTGAACTAAGGTTTTGATAAGGCTAATTTTTCTTGATTTTGGGCTGAAGGAATTCCAACGGATGTATTGCCCTGTAAACGTTGGCTTCCTGTAAACGCTGGTGAGAAATCCAGTGCCCTCTTTTTCCACCAAAACATCTAGAAAGCTCAAGGAGTTGTTTTGCTCCTTCTCTACTGTGAAATTTAAAGCTGGATGCAGCAAGTTAAGTTTTTCATGAAAACAGTCACAATCCAGCTCAGAACTAAAGATGACGAAAGTATCGTCCACATATCTAAAGTAGACACCTGGTTTTACGGTGTTATCAAAAAGTCTACTTTCATGAAAGCCCAGGAAAATGTTTGCTAAAGCTGGCCCCAAGGGGCTGCCCTTTGCCACTGTAGTAACAACAGACTTTTCATATATATATATATATATATATATATATATATATATATATATATATATATATATATATATATATATATATATATATATATATATATATATATATATATATATATATATATATATCAGCTAGCTACTGATTGTATATATTAGAGCTGCTTGATAAAGGCGAAAGCCGAAAGTGACCATAAGGTGCTAAAAACCAGGGGAGTTAAAACAAGCCACTGTGGTCTAGTGGTTACGACGCTTGCTCGGAATGCGAGAAACCCTGGTTCGATCCCAGGTGGTGGCAAATTTTAATTTTCTCCTGGTTTTTCTGAGCATTATATCAGCCTTTCTGTTTGCACCGAAAAAGGAGAAATCCTGGTTACTCGCTAGCTACTGATTGTATATATTAGAGCTGCTTGATAAAGGCGAAAGCCGAAAGTGACCATAAGGTGCTAAAAACCAGGGGAGTTAAAACAAGCCACTGTGGTCTAGTGGTTACGACGCTTGCTCGGAATGCAAGAAACCCTGGTTCGATCCCAGGTGGTGGCAAATTTTAATTTTCTCCTGGTTTTTCTGAGCATTATATCAGCCTTTCTGTTTGCACCGAAAAAGGAGAAATCCTGGTTACTCGCTAGCTACTGATTGTATATATATATATATATATATATATATATATATATATATATATATATATATATATATATATATATATATATATATATATATATATATTGTGTTCCTTTGTATTATGGTTATAAATGCGCAAAATGTGGCTGGCATGATATTACTGATGAAGGCTTGTGCCAAAACGTTTGAAATGGAGGAATTTTATTTCTTGAATTGTATCTATACTTATAAATTACTTGGTTGGTTGCAGCTCTTTGACGTTTATATATATATATATATATATATATATATATATATATATATATATATATATATATATATATATATATATATATATATATATATATATATATATATATATATATATATATATATATATATATATATATATATATATATATATATATATATATATATATATATATGTATATGTATATGTATATGTATATGTATATGTATATGTATATGTATATGTATATGTATATATATGTGTATGTATGTAATGTATGTATGTATGTTTATATGTATGACCTGGATACTCTTTCGTTCCTATGGTATATCTATGTTGTTTGATATGTCCTACTGGTCATTTAGGGAGCAAAAGTCAAGTGAAAAACATGTGATCCTCCTTAATGTACTGTACTGTGTTATCTAACCCATTGCTTGTTTAATTTAGTTTCTTCATCTTAAAGACATCTGTGTTTTTGTGTAGAAATTTGGCATAGGACTACCAATTGCATTTAGAGGTAGAATTGGCGTTGTCCATCAAGTGTTTCTGAGGCTAACACTTAAACTGACAAATGGAGCTAGGTTGGTAATTTACTATGATTACTCATTTTCAGTGTATCTTGTTCGATATGGTAATAAAACATTTGATTTCGAGTGATGTGGTAACATTGTGATCATAGCTCCAATACATATTTATGAATATTATTGTTTCCCTGGCACACTGAGCATAATATCCTACAGTACTCAGTTCAACATCGATGGAAAGCAAATAGTAGAATAACATAGTTCATAATACTAGTTAGTTTCATGTATGGGGATGTACTTTTATTAATCTAATCAAGATATGGTTTGCTGTAGAAGCAATAATTTATGTTTGTTCATTTACATCTCCCCCAGTCCTTTATAAACTTTTTAAAATCCTGAAATTTTGCCTTGTTTCTCACAATTTCTAAAGTAGCCATAGATTGTCATAAATTTTGACAAGAAGCTCTAAATGTCCTAAAGTGTTACAGATTGTTTATAGATCATAAGATCACCAGATAGGAAACTTAGAAAGTGAAGAATATGAAGATAGTTATGTTCTCTTAAACATGACAGCTTCAATCTGAAAGAATTCTTGAGCAATCAATATGCAACCTTATCTTATTATATCAACAAAAGCAACTACCAAAATATTTGAAAGTTGCAACTTTTGAAATGTGTAGTAAAGTTGCCAAAGGGCTGGGATGTCAAAATTGTACTTATTGGTTTTAAGCTATTATATCCTTCTTCTTAGTATACTTGTTACAAATCCAAGATGAAATTACGTTCCAACCAGTTGATTTTTAATGGGGGAAATACGGCTGTTCTATCATTCGAGAAGAGTGATTTACAGGAGAGATCTTTTATGTAAACAATTCTAGTTATCTCAACACTGCACCCTGCCGCAAAATAAATTCATCTTGGGATTAATCTACGTGATATGGACTATGTTTTGATGTAGGACTTTGCTCCCACCTCCCATTGGCCAAGTACAACAAAGCCACCATTACATGTTGAATACTACAAGACAATGAAGAAGACAACGTAGAATTTCGTCAGAACACTCCCCTCTGGAAATAAAAGGAGCAGGGCGTGAGGACACGGACAGGGTAAATAATGCAAGATGTATTCTGATGAAATTTTAATGTGCCATGTTTTCCTAGAAATCTGAGCTGTGTTAAATCATCTAGAAAATTTATTAGCTATTTTGATTTGAAATGACACTATTTGAAACTAGAGATTTTCTCATTGAATGCACGTTACTTATTAACAGCTTAATATCTTGATAGGAAGCAAACTTTTTTCTTTTTAGGATTTCCGTTGTTATTTAAATACTTTGGTCTTAATTTAGCAATGCACCGCTGTAAATTGGTGCAACTTATATTTGCTTTTGACTGACGATTGGATTGAACTTGTTGCAGTTATACAAACTGCAATCTCTCCTACCCTGCCGCAAGATAGATCAGTCTAAAAAGCCAACGTTAATATCTTTTCAAATGCCCTACCTTGCTGCAAGCAATATGAAACATCTGTTTTTAGAATGCAAACAAATAGATACAGTTACCATCACATATTTCTTATTGTGCAGAAGAAGCAATAATTTTGGTAAATGCTGTCCCGTCTGTATCAATCTGTGTGAAATAGTAGAAGGATGGAAACCAAATTAACAGAGACTGACGAGAAAGTAGAGGACGCAATTGGGACTGTTGTAGAATTTGGTGACAAGACGGATGCTGAGCTAAATAAGAACTGCCAGAAGTGCATACCATACTTCTTCGATTATAAGCCTGGCTTACATGTTTTATTTGGAACGTTTTGTTGCGGCTTATAATCAATGGTGGCTTAAATGTTTTTGCCCTTAGTATCAAACCATCATAAAGCTTCACTTATGTCGTGATAAAGTAGTTCGATGTTTGTGGCGTAACAGGGGATGACCCAACAAACCTCTCCTGCTACCTTGCAACAGCAATGCAGAAGATGAAGAAATATTCCTTGACATAGAGGAAGAAATACTACTGAATGTCATGATTCACAATATATGTTGGCTAAGCTGTTTAGTTGAAGTTTCAAGCTCTTGGCGTTTTTATATCTTTAAAAGGTGTATGAGTTGAAGTACTGTGTGCTATGATTTTTGTTTCTGTTTCTTTATGAAAATATATCCCTGCATTTAGTTATAAGTTTTGTGGGTGTGGCTTATAATCGAAGAAGCTTATAAGTAAAGGCGGCATATAATCGAGAAGATATGGCAGCTACGTGCACTTTTCTAAATTCCTGCTTGTTTGAAGGGTGTAAACTGCGACTCAAAGTGGGTGTAGGTGAAATCTCCTTGGCATTGAAGCAGCCGGCGTTTAATTGGCCATGGTGGCGTAGTTCCTACTTAAACAGTGCCAATAAGATAGCCTAAACTTACAATTTTAGGTGTACACTAGAAGGAGAGAACAAGGCCATATTCAACAAGCTGGTAGACAACACTGAGCAGGTATTTCATTATCTTATTGAAATGAAACTTTCTACATCAGTTTTCATCTTGAGGCCGAAATGCATGGTCCTTTTCCCACAACAAAATAACAAGTTTTGACCTAAAAGGATGAGATGACTGGATGAGTGGTGGGTATTTGCACGATCCTGTTGTAGCCCCGTTTTTCCATAAATAGATTGAGAAGTATAGACGATTGGTGTTTACATATACGCAGCAAGCCATTTCTATCTGTATTTTCGTTCTTCTCATCATGGGAGAGCCAATGCAAACTATATATGTTGGCTCTATAATTTTGACATTTAAAGCGAACTTGAGAAAGTGAAGGATTAGGACAGGGATAACGATAGTTGGGTCAAATGGAGCAGATTGCCTTGGGCACCTGAGCCTGTGAGGAAGAATGACCTCAAGTGGGACCACATTTTGTCATTTGTCCCTACAATCAGAACAGCTCTCGGAGGTTTGTTTTGGGGCTTCCTGTACATTTCCGTAAACCCTTAACTTATCCCTCTCGAATAAGCCCCCTTCTAGAACTTCAATTTACGAACACTCTTCTTCCCCATACAACCAGCCCCAATTACAGAAGATGATGAATAACTTATTATCGTCTGATACCCCACATGTAGGGCATTCTGGTTTTGTTCTTGAGCAAATTCCGTAACATTTCAGCTCATTGGCAATATTCGTTCAACATAGCATTGCATAAAGGCTGGTTCCCATATGGCTGTAAATACCAGCGACTGCCGCAGTTACAATGGTTGGAGGCTGCCTCTAGCGAAATGTTCACAAATAACCGTGGCGGTAGTCAAGCAAACATTGTTGATTTTTCGTTATTGTTATTTCAAGTTTTTCGGCTCGCGGGAAGCAAGGCGCACAGAAGTAATATGGTTCTAGCTCCGTACAGGCAGGTTTTGTTAGCAACCCAGTGTTGATTCTCTAAACCTACTACGCATATGTCGAGTTGAAGTCACGAAAGTTGAAAGGAAGAAGGAAGATGTGGGTTCACAAAATATCAGAGCAAAGGCTGCAGCACGGTCAGTGTCATACTCTGTTTCAAGATGTGAGATAACACGATAGAGAGTTTCTACAGGCTGGTTTCAGTTGTTTTGTAGCAAAGTCAAAGCAATTGGGGGGGGGGAAGTGGTTGGTGGGTAGAATTACGAAAATATATACCATTTCATTTCTCGATGTTTCACTGAACTAGAAATGTGTGGCAAGTATCAGCTTTTTATTCGGAACAGAACATTAGAATATGTTGGCAAATCCTAAGCACAATAGAAAACTAAAGAAACTTTGCTAAAATCTGTGAAGGTGATTGAAGCTGCATCCCTCCCCTCCAAACCTCGGATGATTTTGACAAGAAGGGGCTGTGCCCTCGAGCCCTCCAGGGCTATAGTATATCGCTATGACTGTGACCCCAGTTCTTTTGAGACTTGTTGAATTACGCTTTGTAAGTGACGGGGCTATAGGAGAAAAGATGGCATCGTAGGGTTGGGTTGAGAGATCTCGAGTAAGATGTAATTGTTTTTTGTTTTTGTGTCATTTCATTGCTCTTCATCATACTCATGTGAAGGCCACTACTGCGGGATCTTATTGTCTGGGGACCTCTTATCGTAACTCACAGGGTAGTTCTGGATAGAATTAATCAATGTTTCGCTTTCAACATGGTTTTGTATTCGAATTTTTTCTTCTCGAAATATGAGATGGGCGTGAAATTGCTATATACTCATTGGCTAGCAATCGGCATATCACGGGTTGCAGACAGTAGGTGCCTCAGGCAACTGCAGGAACGATGTTCACATTAGGTTTTGTCTTGCTACAAATACCTTTACCAGCCAGAACGATCAGCAAAGCTCGACTTTCTTCACGGTACCGCAGGTTCCCGCCTGCTTCCAGTGAGAAATTGCTCGCATATGGAATAGGTCGCCTACGGCATGCTGTAACACCAGTGCCGGTGGCAGTCCCTGGTACTTACTGCTATATGTGAACTAGGCGTACACAAGAGAGTTTCTGTCTTTGAGGGTAATGCTTGTCAATGCTTTTGACCTTATTTTACGAAGCTAGACGGTATTAGGTAGGGCAAGACAGCCAGAGCAAAAGATCTTTTTGTCAGAAACCTGTCAAAAACACAAGAAACCTATCTGATTTCGCCTGAATTTTGACCATGTCCTTTTTAGACAGGGATAAGGGACATCTTGGTGACACGAAATGTTTTGAGAATAAGAATTTTTTCTAGTTTGTACAAGCGGTTTTTGTATCCATAAGGTAAAACAGAGGTAGAAAGGGATTGTGTATTTCGACCTTCAGTAGGTGATAGGAGTGGCAAGAGAAAGGATCAATATGTTACAATTTTTTTGTAAGTAGTATAGAAGGCATATGTTTTGTAAGGTGCATGTCAGATATTAGCTCATTCAAATTGGGGTATCTTTTTCAATTCGGATGTGAGTTGAAGTTGCTGGAATAGCAGTTTTTTTATTTTATTAGGACACAAAATTAAGTATTTCATGTTACTACTTTCCCTATACTTGTATCTGGTATTTTTTAACAAAGCCGAGTTACTGCCATTTGTATAGAGCAAAGCACTGGAGCTTTTTATGAGCAGGCAATGCCTCTTAATCGTGTATAGTCTCTTGCTACCCATTTCTATAGTTGCATGATGTAGGCACTCTGTTGGTACAAGCTATCCATTGCTTTTTAGTTTAAAGAATATTACCCTGGGCAATCCTTTGCTAGTCCATCCGCATTGTTTAGAGATGTACAATGGGTCAATGGGTCAATGGACCAAGGCCTGCGTTGAAAGACAATCAGAAAATATTCTCTATTGTCGAGGAGGTAATTGATCAATTAGTATCTCGTTCTGTTACTATCTGTTTTTGTATGTTTGGTATTGTTTTATTGTTATGTTGTGTCATTCAGATTATGAAAACCCTAGCAGTATTTAGACCTTTCCCCCAGAAGATTGTTTATTTTTCATGGGAATTTGTTTATTCCTCGTGCGGTTATAGAACTGACACTCATTGCTTCCCTGTTGTATAATGATTAAATTTGTCTTCTCTGTTTAACCGTGAAGTAGTCATAACTTGAATCGCTTTGGTTTTCGTTTTCTATGTGCTGCAGGCATTTCCTCAGGCCTACATGGATTTTTCCCATTCTTGCCTCTGTCTGCTTGAATGAATGACTCGTTTGCTTGATTGTTATGGTATTTGACATAAAATGCTGAGTTTTGTTGGCTCCAACCCTGTCCAGGTAACTCATTTCCGTGGACTTTCAGTTAACTTTCATTTTTGTTTTTGCTATACAGAGGAAAGTACAGAAAAATTAATCTCTAGATTTAATTTTAACGTTATACACCGATAGTAGTTTTCAAACCAACCACATTTTATATATGATAAAGTACTTTTACTAGATACAGTTCACCATGGTTGCATCATGATTTCGGTAAACCAGGAGGAAGGTTTCTTTGCCTCAAATAATTCTTCCTTTCGCTTGCTTAGACCATCACCAATTTCTATGCTTCAGCTCATATTGTAATCTAGGCAAACAAAATATTACGTTCCAAAATTATCAATGAAAATTGAATGTCTTTCCTAAATTATTTTATGTTCTTAGTAAAATTTGGGAGCAACATGATCTGCGTTAGCCTTTTGTCTTTGTTAACCGAATTTTTGTAAAGCCCTGTTCAAATGTAAACCTCTGCACGAATCTTATCTCAGTTTTCAGTATCAAAAAACTGCTTGCTTGCTAAATCCGAATGAGACTAGAAAACAGAGTGCATGTACCAAAAATATGTATGTTTTGTATCTACTTGCCTGGAAAGCAATAGGCTAACCATTTTGATAAACAAATAGGATACACGCCAATGACAGTCTGCCTGAAAAGAAACTGGTGGATAAACAAGAGGAATATATTAATCCATATAATAAACTAACAAACGAGAAATTTGTGGAAAATTTGTTATATCGAAGACAGTTATGAAGAAAGGACATTAAATTTCTTTTGTAATAGTGCTTGTTATTTTCTGAGACCCTGTCTGCCAAGAGCATCTTGAAGGTTGTTGTTGCTCACAAACCATTTGAGCATCTATTTAGTTCAATCTATCAGAAAATCATTATGTGCGGGCTTTGTTATATCAGGATTCCACTCTACGTTATAGTGAAGTTCGATGACATTGCTCCCAAACTACAACAGTAGCTTTAATACCTTCGATATTAGGTACCCTGTACTGGTTACAGCAGTTCTTCAGTTTCTTTTTATATCCAATTTTAAATGTTATATATAGTACTCTTTTTGTCTCATCCATTCCCGGGAATGTAGACGCTCTCATAAAATCCATTTGCTTATTTTAAGTAATCTAACTTACTTAAGATTCAGACTTTGAGTCTAGAAAATGGTAACTTGCATTTGAATCCAGACGATATATCACATGAAAACAGATGTTTTCTAAGCGGGCCTTCATATGAGAAATTTCAGACCGGTTTGAAACTCACGCCAGCCTGAGTTCAATTTCGGGTGAATCACATGCATATTTTAAACCACCTTGAATTCACATCAAGCAGCAGTAACAACACTTCTGTGTTTTCACATATCATTTTGCTTGATAATTCCATTCCAGTATGCAGTTTAGCTTTGATTTTGCGCTTCCTCATGATAGTTTCACTTAGACTTGAAATTTTAAAACTGTTTGAAAAGCCGAAAGCTCAGGTTTGCGTGAGTTCAAAGCGGTATGAAATTTCTCATTTGAAGCCCATCTAAATTTTCTACAGTATTTACACCGTGAAAGGCACGTGTGCCATTTCTATCTTGAGTTGAGTAGACTGTGATCCTCCATATGGGTTTGTACTGTTCCATATAGAATATCACCGAAAGCCAGGTGCTCTGGGTAGCATGTTTTAAAGCACATGCAGAGTTCCCCTCTTCACAGTAGACATTACTTGTTCAAAACGTTGTACTTTTCCAATAAATATGATATAACTTCTCCTTAACCTCACCAGTTTTACTGTAAGTGTCATTTGCTAAATATTTATTTTGTCCTAGATTGCGGTATCTGGTCTCCGTATTCTCTGGCATGACAGCGGATATGAGGCAAGTGACAGTGGCTCGGCGAAACCAAGTTCCATTCTCACGGAGCAAGATATTGAGCAGTGAGTTTGTCAATTTAAAGTTTTTTTTTCAACTAAAAGACTCTCAGAGATTTCTTTACAAGATTAATATGTTCGTTATATGCAGACATTGTTACACATTTCTGTGAATAACTATACCAGATGTATTTCTAATTGTCAGTGAGAATCTTGTTTATCATGTATCTGAAGATGTTGTAGCAGTCCTGGTTTGGGCTTTCATGAAAAACAACTTATACATTTTATGTGTTGTTTAGAAATTTTACATTGTACTCATTCCTATCAGGAATGTTTATCTTCCTTTTCTTATCAACAGTGTGCATGCATTCGACTTGTATTATAAAGAATGTATTCAAATTGGGGTGAGAGGATTCTATACCCTCAAGGAGAGTGATATTGCCAAACTCGCAAGCCTTACAGGGCAACCCGATCGAAAGAAGAGCAAACTGTCCATTGAAGATCCAGTAAGTGAGGATTTTCAGTCTGTTACTATCTTGCACTCTAGCTATTGTGCACTGGAGTTTAAGAAAGGAATCAGTGAAATAAGCGTTAAATTTTTATGTACATGGCATATAGATACAAGCAAGTCATTATAGAGAACCCACATAAGGAGTATGTTTAGAACCCGTTTACACGATATCAGATTCATAAGGATGTGATATGTTTTCATGGTGTATAAGCCTTCCGTTTGCACAAAGACGATCACGAATATTGTATAATTTCAATACTATGTTATGAAATAAGTATTATATCGTGGAAACATCCCAATCCGATATGATTTCATATCGAATCGATTACAAGGGGGCATAGATAATAGACGTAACAGCCTCAGTATCGATGCGGTATAAAGTCATATCAGATTGAGATGTTTACACTGTACCATGTTTATTTCATACCGTATTCATAAGTGTATTGAAATAATTCCTTTTTCATCATCGTCGCGTAAACGAATGGCCAATACGCCATGCAAACGTATCGGATTCAAATGAATCTTATACTGTGTTGTATCGATATTGCAATTGACTGCAGGATGATGGCAAACCAGATGATAACGATTTCACTTGTACAGAGAAGCCAGCTGATAATGGTGACAATGGTCATGGAAATAAACGACAAAGACGCCAGTCAATAGTAGGTATAGCTGGTGGTCATAGAAGCGATGCAAGTGCAAATAGTGGACACAATGCAAGAAAAAGGAGGCAAACCAACCCACAGATGAAACAATACCAAGCTCCTTTAAAATTTGTTGCTGGTGAGCGTGTTTGCATAGAAGTCATTTCAACTTCAAAATTATTGACGGTCATGTGGCAAGATGGCAGCAAGCAGGAAAATATACAATCTACTGATGTTCGTACGGTAGATATAAACGAATTGGAGTTCTTCCCTGGAGATTGTGTTGTCGATAAAAGTATGTAGGACATTTAATTTATTATATAACGTATTAGTGACACTTTGATTATAACTTAAGTTTGCTTGGCACTTGGTCTATACCGCAAAATTCTCCTCCTTCCACTCACCAATTTCCTCAACAGGTTTCGTCACTTTCTGTTTTTGTCTACTTGTTATTGCATATTTTTATATCGTTTTCCACTATGCTGCCAAGATCTGGGACCAGGGACACATTTAAAAGCAGAACTCCTTGTAACGTCGTTATAAAATTTAAAAGTCACCAGACCAATTTCATAGTTTTAGGGGCTCTTTCTGATTTCTCAGGTTTTGGACCTAGGGCAATCAGCTTCATTTGACCCCACTCAGAGAGCTTGTTATTCCAGCATGCAGACCCACACATTTTTGTGTTATCAGATTACTTTCTTTATGTCACGAATCAAGTAGTAAAAGCGAGAGAGAGGGTATCAATTACTTTTGAAGCTAATTGCTACTGTTTGAAGTTACTCTTCTTTCCTAAAAGAAGTCAGATAGCCCCTGCTATTTCAAGGCAGCTATCACACCTTCTTAGCAACTTTAGTCTTAGCCGTTTATATCTTGTCAATGGAGACTATAATTTTAATTAACAGTGATATTCACTTTTTTCCCCACAACTTAAGCGCACCCATCGCATACAGCTGCATATGGTGTTGTTCAGAAATCAAATCATACTCAAAGAACATGCATTGTGAAATGGATCGATAAGGGCAACCTTGAAACTCTTGTCAGTGCTCACGACATAGGGGATCATCCAGATTACACTTTCTGGAGATGTACAATTGTTGTTAGGCTGATCGATGTTGTAACTTCAGAGATTAATCAGCCTGGAGACATCCAAGGAAATGCCTCCTGTGGACAGGTAGGATATAACTTTATATATATATATATATATATATATATATATATATATATATATATATATATATATATATATATATATATACAATCAGTAGCTAGCGAGTATCCAGGATTTCTCCTTTTTCGGTGCAAACAGACAGGTTGATGTTATGCTCAGATAAATCAGGAGAAAATTAAACCCTGCCACCACCTGAGGTGGAAACAGACTCTCTCGCATTCTGGGCAAGCATCGTACCCACTAGACCAGAGTGGCTTGTTTTAACTCCCCTGGTGTTTAGCACCTTATGATCACTTCGGCTTTCGCCTTTATCAAGCAGCTCTAACATATAAAATCAGTATATATATGTACATATATATATGTATACAAAGTGCTTCTAAGCCGCATCCACTAAGAATATCAAAATGCATAAAGAGAATAAACTGATAATACACTTGTCTGTATGTAAACATTTCGATTAAAATCTTCATCAGTACTGATCGAAACGTTTACATACAGACAAGTGTATTTTTGGCTAATTTTCTCTCTAAATATATAATATATATATATATATATATATATATATATATATATATATATATATATATATATATATATATATATATATATATATATATATATATATATATAATGCAATTATGAATTTTATATGAGTTGGAGTTGGATGTGCCTTGTGCATTTGGGAGGTGGGATCATTATTGGGCCATACATCACCCCTGTCCGAATTGACTCTGATGTCCTAGTATACATGATCTACTCGCATATTGCTTTCCAGTGCAAAGGTCACACTGCATAATGAGCGATGAAGTTGTTTTGATTTGCCTGCAGCACAGGTTCCCTTGCACAAGTTGATCCTGCAATTGTTTTTGAGATGACCAATGCAAGGTGGAACGGCAGAGGCTTTTGACATAACCTTTCCATGATCCTGTACAAGCTTTGTTGGGCCTTGTTTATCAATTATGACGATCATTCTGCTGTAATGGGGCACGTCTGTGGTCTTTCCAGCATTCAAAAAGAAAATAATAGGCTTGAAGGGGGAAACTTGCAATTGTAGGCTATGTAGATAAAGTGTGTGTTGTATATTATGTACATTAGGTATTATTTTAGTTTTTTAGTTTTAGTTGGATTTGATTAGTTGCTATGGTATGTTACTGTGTAACTGGAAATGTATACCAACTATAAATAATGTTTTAATAATAATAATAATAATAATAATAATAATTTCCAAGGCTAATTTGCGTCTTCATTTTAACTGGCATCTTGTTTTGCTGCTGGACAGTTAGACACCTGATAGTCAGTTATGAATTCTTTTACGTTTCGCTTTATGACAGGTTTTGCGAGTTGACCTTGATGGAGGAATCCATGTCCTGTGGACGGATAGAACAACTTCTATCATGCAACCAAAGGATCTTCTCGTTGTTGATACTGAGGTTTGTATTTGATTTAATTCACGTGACTATTATAACTCCCTTTGTTGGTATTACTTTTAGATTAATATAATTCAAATCATTATTGCACCACTATCAGGTTGACTAACTATCTACAGTTAAACTCGTGTAAGTCGGATCTCTTCGGACCAGATAGATGTGTCCGACTTATGCGAAATCCGAATTATTCAAAGTAGATTTAGGCCTGCCGAGAGCTTTTATTGGACCCGCAGAAATAAAACGTGAAGCCCCTAATGCTACCATTATGAAAATTATCATTTGGCAGTGTGAGATTTGTCGTGTTGGAGGAGGGAGGCGAAAAGCCAGCTCTATAGAACACTTTCTCACAACTTGGAAGGCTTTTGACCACCATTGTCGACACTTTTGCACGATTTGAGTGCCATCTATGAGCTCTGACTGGCTCTTGCACCATTTGAGAGTACGATGATCATTGGCTATAGCAATTTGCACCTTTGCTATTGACTTGAGGATCAAAATCCGACTAGTATGGTGGTATTTTTAAACCCGTTTTCAAGAGAATTCGAAAATCCGACTTATAACATCCGAATATTGAGCGGAAAAAGTACAGCATTTACAACAAGCGGATGAAGACCGTGCACTTTTGTCCGACTTATGAAATATCAGGCTTTTGCGAATCCGACTTAGCTGAGTTCGACTGTATATATCATGGCTATGATATCTTTGTCAATTTAGCTGGAGTAGTTGTTATGCTATAATGTTATTTGTGTAATTGTCAGATATAGTTTTTTGTATTGCTATCATTTTGTTCTGTATTGTCGATTATTAACTGGGTCAATTTTATTGGATTTGATTGATTCTAGTTTAGTTATGCCCTGAACTAAATGACCAATGTATTCTCATGAGATTTGTTTATGCGAAAAAGAAAGGATCTTGGTTTCGTGTAAATTTATGATACCTTAGGTAGAACATTGAGTAAAGTCATAATTTATTTGTTTATGTTTATTTTACTTAGTCAACCAAGGGGCCATTCAAAAGGTATGTACGCTCAATATCCATCAATTTTTGACCTCCCCCCTCCTCCTAGCGTACGTACCTTTATGTCATCAACCCCCTCCTAAATGTTTAATCTGTTTCTTATCTCACTATTTGCAAAGTTCTCAATATTTAGTGCATGCCCGAGAAATCTCAAATCTAAAATGAAAGTTTTTCATGACTAGAACAATCTTGCGTTTATAATTCTTACAAGTTTTATTTATGTAGAATGCTTCGAAAATAATTAGTGTTTGAAACTTACTTAGGTGTATGCATGTGGTGTTAGGTGTATGCATGTGGTTTGAAGAGGCCCCCTCCTCTTGTACGTTTTTGTACACTTTATTTGGCACCCCCCTTCCTCCAGAGCGTAAGTACTTTTTGAGTGGCCCCCAGTCACGTAATTTGTAGCAACTTTGTATCATCAATAATGATGATGCTCTTGACAAGTCTTTGGATATGAAATTGAACATATCTCTTCATTATGAATGTATCTGCTGTTTTTAGGATTTATCAAATGAGGCTTTGGACATTAGCACTGGTCAAGAACACATCCTAGTCGATTACATGCAACCACAAGATTCTAGAAGTATCCTCGATGAAATCGCGCGCCGGTCCGTAACTGCCCTTGACAATAGCACACATGGCAACCTAGAAGTCTTTAATGAAGGTCATATAGTTCGAAATAATGTCACTACGGATGAAGACTCTTCAACTAACTGCAAAGTTGATGCAAGTATGTCAAAATCGGATAGTGTTAGGTTTCAGCCTGACTCGAATCAGAGTACAGATGTTGAAAGACGTAAGTGGATTTTCCTTCGTATCATAGTGTTGTCTATATCCTACTTTGTTGTCAAGTGCAAAAAGTTCTCTTTGCTTTGAATACATAATCAAGTGATGTTTTATTTCACATATGCCATTTTAAATGGTGGCTTGAATGACTGAAGAAGACTTACTTTGATAGTAAAATTTTAAATTGTTGTTCGATTGGCAGGCATTTTCATTGTGCTGGAAGAAGTTCCATCATCACATCAGTTCGCTGCGCAGCCATTTCAAGCAGCCAATCAAAGACAGTTCTACTCGGTCATAAGGAAAGAAATTGAAGGATTAAGATCGAATCTTCCTTCAGGTCTCTTAGTAAAAGGATTTGAAAATAGACTGGTAAGGTGACCTGCTTTTGGAATATGTTTCTTTCATTTTTCTACATGTATTGTTTGTAACAGTACTTGCTAACTTTATGTTTTGTTTTGCTTATGAGATAAGGAATGTTTTCTTCTATTTCCTCTTTGAATATTTTGATGAAGTCTTCTTTTTGGTTTTATCCCTTTTTGGTTTTAATGTTTTGGTCTATATCTTGTGTTTTGTTCTTTTAGCTGTACATTTTACGTTTTATTTTTCTATGACATCAGAAGATAAGATATACTTATATGAATCTGTACTCTACATACAAATACTCATCTGTTATGTGGCTGTACTGCACGTGATATATGGGGATTTTCATGAAAGGGTCAATGGATTTTGTTGAAGCAGGCTCGTTCTAAAGTTGCTTTTTAAGATCAGTGCACTATAGTGGAGAAACGCTGCGTCTTGTAAGTGTTAAAATGCTAGAATTTGCTACATGCACCATAATATCATCGTATTGCAGACCTTTTGTAATTCTGAATTCTAAGCAATTCCAATATTTGTATTACCAAAAGGAGTCTTTGTAATTACATCAATGTACGCAAATAGGCAATGCTGTTGCGACTTGCAATAAATGACTACTGCAGTGTGGTGTGACATTAAGTTATTATTTTATATGGCTCTTTTATCTTCCAAAGGATTTATATTCGATCTTGATCGAAGGTCCAGCTGGTACCCCATATGAAGATGGGGTCTTTCTATTTGATGTACAGCTACCACAAAACTACCCAAAGTCACCCCCTGTTGTTCGCTATTTGTCTCAGTGTATTGGGAAGCTAAATCCTAACCTGTATGAAGATGGAACCATCTGTCTTAGTCTTCTTGGAACATGGAGTGGCAAGGGATCAGAGACTTGGACCAGTAAATCGAATTTATGTCAGCTAGTTCTTTCACTTCAAGGTGGGAATCCTTATACTATATATATATAGATATATATATATATATATATATATATATATATATATATATATATATATATATATATATATATATATATATATATATATATATATATATATATATATATATATATATATATATATATATATATGCATGCATAACGCATACATTAACTGGGTGTATAGTATACTGGATCCATTCTTAGTTTCTCGTGTCTTACTGGGATGTTGGCACTTACTTTTCATGACACCAGACAGTGTTTATCCAGGCTTTTTTGGACTGTAGACTTTTCTATAAGTTAAAACAGATAAGATTCCATAATATCAGGGCTAACATACTTTATTCGTTTTAATTTTGATTGAAAATATGAAATAATGTTAGTTTTTTTATTCGCATAAATATTTACAAAACATACAAATACATAAAAGATACCACAGGGAGCATGGAATTACATAGCAACCCTGTAGCCATTGCACATAAATAACTAAAAGAAAACAAGTAGACGCAAATAAATACTTAAATAAAATGTATCATTCACCCGTTACGCAACTCCTCCACCCGTAAGGGAGAGAGGGGGGAACCTCGAAGCTAATTTGGTCAAAAAGACACATGATAGGCCGTGCTATCAGGAACGTCATGAGGAGAAGGTGAGGGCCCCAAATACGGCAGTGTTAAGCCTACGTAACGGAGGAATGACCTTAAAATAACTTCATAGTAATAGATAGATAGATAGTATGAATACTAGTTACTTATTCATTTAAACAAGGACAGAAGCTTTAAGGGTGTTCAGAAGAGTTATTTGTGATCATTCTTTCAAAACGCTTAGAATCATGGATATATTGTATGGTCATTGCTAAAATTTCTGCATTTGAATCATACGGTAATTTTTCGTGGCCATAAAGAATGATTTGTAGTAACTCTTTGTTACTCAAATTTCTGAAACCATATTTGTACAATATATTGTTCTCACACGTAAGAAGATCTCGTCTAATTTTACAATAAGCTTGGCAATGCAGGAAATATTGTTCCGTATTTTCGATACCGTCATTTATTGGGCACAGGGGATTCAAAGTTTCCCTAAAGGTATGTTTAAATTTACGGTAGTTCAATGTGCTAAGGCCAACACGCAGCTGAGTTAAAATAGATATTCCTTTAGGATTGGAATAATGTTATTTGTACTATAGGTGGGTCCATGATGCATTACAGTAGTGTGGAAAAACGTGACCCATTGGCCTCCAAGCCCCTGACCTCTTTCTCTTTATCTTTTGGCTAAGTATTTCTTGTCACCTCAGTTGGAGTGAATTCTCGTTACGTTCAGGCGCCATTTCGAACTGATATAGTTTTATAAAGGAAACCTCAATTTGTCGAAGGATAGCTCATATCGTAAAAGAACACTTTATCTCGTTTGGAGGAAATTCTACAGTTTGAAGGACACTCATATCGTTTAATCATATCAAATTCGTTGAAGGACGTACTTGCCACAGTTGGGAGACATCATTGTATATACTCTGAAACCGAGGTGACATCCACTCTTTGTATTCAGTTTTATTAGAACTATTCTTATCTACCTTCTCATTTGGAACGATTTAATATACAGTCCTCTTTACATATAGTTTAATTTCTTGTCTATGAACCTATGAACCACCTTGTTGGTAATCTAGCCTGTGCCCTCAGGCCATTCTTTCATGCCTGATAGTTGCGATTGAGACAGGCACAGGTCAAAAACTTATATGGTCCACCGAGCCGGATTTTCAGTGTTATTTGTAGCTATTTTTGTATCTATAACTATTTCTTCTTTGTTCTGTTATGATAATGTAAGTTTATCTAAAATGGCTCTGGAGGCAGAGGGTCAGAACACACACCCCCAAGTACCACCTATGCAAACAGTGTCTCTCTCAAGGAAGAAAAGAATTAGAGGGGGTTATCGCGCTCATGTTAGTAAACTTATTTCAGATGCTAAGAAGGAAGTAGATGATGGAAATAGTAATATATTGGCTGTTGAACATTTAATCTCCGTGATAACCGAAAAACGTAGTATTTTGCGTAAAGCTGATGAAGAGATTTTCTCTTTAATTTCGAACGACGAAGTTGAAAGTGAAGTTTTACAGTGTGAGGACCTTCTGTCAGATATACAGAAAGTAGTAGTTGCATTAGAGGCAAAAAGGGCAAGCTTACAGCATTGTGTTCTTTCCGAACCGCAGTCATTGACACGCGCAAGCGAACAATCTCAAGAAAGCTTTACAAAACTGCCTAAGCTCCACCTTTCTAAATATCATGGCGACCCTAAAAAATGGACCGAATGGTGGGATACGTATGAAGTTATTCATGGTAACAAATCTCTTGCCCCCGTTGATAAATTTCGTCATTTGCGAACTCTTTTAGAAGGTCAAGCGGCTTCAGCTATAGCAGGACTTAAAACAACCGGGGCCAATTATAACGAAGCTATTTCTATTTTGAAAGATCGTTTTGCTCAGAAACAAATAATCATTAACTCTCATATGGAAGTTCTGTTGAATATCCGACAAGTCTCCTCTTCTAAAGATGTATCATCTATGCGAAAACTCTTTGATACCATAGAAACAAATGTGAGAAGTCTAAAAGCTCTAGGGATTGATTTTGAGCAGTATGGAACACTTCTCCTACCGATAGTTATGGCAAAACTTCCTGAAGAATTTCGACTTGCAATTACGAAAAGTGTTAAAAAGGACGAATGGAACTTAGAAAAAGTTTTGGAAGTTTTTAAAGCAGAACTCGAAGCCAGAGAGCAATGCGGCCAGTTAGAAGCAAGTAATCCCACTGGGTCAAGTAGACAAACCCGCAACGCGCCATTCGCCACAGCCGCGCTTCTGACCAACGAGAATAAGATTACATGTTCATTTTGTAAGCATAATCACCCGTCAGCAAAATGCAATATAGTAACCGAACCTAAGGCCCGTTTAGCAATCATCAAAGGGCAAGGAAGGTGTTTCGTATGTCTTAAGAAAGGCCATCTATCCAGAAATTGCACAAGCAAGATAAAGTGCTATTTTTGTAAACAGCGCCATCATGCTAGTCTTTGTGAAAGCAATCCATCTAGGATGGCTCCAAACCAAGTAGCGCCTGGTGGCAGTGCTAATCCTCTACAGTGGCAGCAGCATTCCAGGGAATTAAATCACGCTGTATATGCTAATCCTGAACAGTCGCAGCGCAATGTAGGCCAATTTGCACCAAATGAAGTTCGATTTGCTCCGGCGGCTCAGCGACCGCATTCATCCGACCGCGCGACTACAACCATGTTTGTTGATGCTCGAAATTCAGTGTTACTACAAACGGCTAGTGGGTACATTTCATCGGCCAGGGATGCAGGCAAGATAGCCGTTGCACGAATGATTTTTGATTCTGGCAGCCAGCGGTCGTATATTTCGCAGAGGCTCAAGGACTCTTTGGCCCTACCAACACTTTCGAGAGATACTCTTACGATAAAGAAGTTTGGCACAGAAGAAAGTAGCGTAGAAACATGCGATGTCACGCAATTTTGTGTTAGAAGTCCGTATAATAACCTCACTATGTACGTGACGGCTTATGTGTTACCAATTGTGTGCGCACCAGTCTCAAATCAGCCTCTAAATCTTGCAGTTGCTGAATACTCTCACTTAAGAAACTTACCTTTAGCGGATTTCAAGCTGTATGATCATGACGAACTAGATATCGATATTTTGATTGGGTTAGATTTTTACTGGATGTTTTTCACAGGATGTAGTAGAAGGTGTGAGAATGGAGGTCCAGTAGCCCTTGAATCGCAACTTGGTTGGATTCTGTCAGGAAATGTGCAGAATTGTCCAGAAAGAAGTACGGACGCAGCAAACTTAGTTCAAACTCATGTGCTAAGAGTAAGTGATAGTTTTCTCAGAGAAAAAAATGAGGATGAGACGTTGATAGCTCAGCTTTCCAAATTTTGGAACTTAGAGAGCATAGGGATAACGAAGAATGAAGAAACTGTTTATCAACGTTTTTCTGATGACATAAAGTTTGTTGACGGTCGATACGTAGTCAATCTGCCATGGAAAGAGGAGCACCCAGTGCTACCAGATAATTATGGCTTGTGTAGACGACGTCTTGACCTACTGTTTAAGAAACTCGATAACAATTCTGATCTACTCAGAGAGTACGACGCTATCATTAAAGACCAAGAGAAACGTGGCATCATTGAAAGGGTATACAAAGACCAAGAAAGCCTTGTTGGGAAAACACACTATTTACCACACCATCCAGTAGTCAGGCAAGATAAAGAAACCACTAAAGTTAGAGTGGTATACGACGCTTCTGCATCAACAACGTCAGGTACATCATTGAATAACTGCTTGTACCCAGGGCCATGCCTTTTAAAGACAGTTGGAGACATAATCACACGCTTTCGTCTTTTTCCTATTGCTCTCACTGCAGACATAGAAAAGGCATTCCTTATGATAGCAGTAGAAAAATCTGATTGTGATGTACTCAGATTTCTTTGGTATGACGACATCAATGAAAGGAGCTCACCTCCGGCAGTCTATCGTTTTCGACGAATAGTATTTGGGGTTACATCAAGCCCATTCATTCTTAACGCTACTCTGAAACATCACCTTGAAATTTATGAACAAGTTGATTTAGAAATCATAACAAAGCTTTTAAACTCGCTATATGCAGATGATATTAATACAGGAGGCTATAGTGAAAATGAAGTGGTACGTATGTATCAAGTTTCAAAGGCTATTATGAAGGATGGGGGCTTCAATCTTCGTAAATGGCAGTCAAATTCTCCAAGTGTAATGCAAGACATAAATCAATATGAAATTACATCTCCGCAATCTGCAAAAGTTTCGCTAAATGAAGACGACCAATCATACGCAAAGTCGACCTTTGAAAAAGACATACCTAAGGAAATGACAAGGATTAAAGTTTTGGGGCTGTCATGGGATAAATATGAAGACAATTTTTTCTTTCCTCTAGCAGAAATTGCTAATTCAACGGAACAACTTGCAGTCACAAAGAGAAATGTGCTGAAAACAACGGCAAAAATTTTTGATCCGGTTGGACTTATTACACCAATTACGACCCAACTGAAAGTGTTTATGCAAGAGGTGTTCAAAAGAGAAATTGCTTGGGACGATCTGTTACCGACGGATTTAGAACAGAAATGGAGCCGAATGCTTGCAGACCTAAGACAAGCTCAGCAAATTTTCGTAGCCAGATGTTATTTTCCAGACTTACGAGATAGACCGGACAAATTGGAACTTATTGGATTTTGTGACAGTTCCGAACGTGCATACGCTGCATGCGTTTATATAAGGATCACATCCAATGGTCAAACATCAGTTAGCCTAGTAGCTTCAAAGTCGAGAGTTGCACCATTAAATAAAGTAACAATTCCACGATTAGAACTCCTTGCTTGTCTTCTGTTATCTCGCTTGATTTCTTCTCTTAAAGATTCATTACAGCCTTTAGTTGCAGTGGATATCAGTCGGTGCTATACAGATTCAATTGTTGCGTTATGTTGGATAAAGGGAATGAATCGTGAATGGAAAATTTTCGTTGAAAGTAGAGTGCAGGAAATTCGAAATCTTGTGGTTCCCAGTTTATGGTCTCACTGTCCGGGACAGCAAAACCCTGCAGATATACCAACTAGAGAGATTAATCCCGTGCTTCTACAGAATAAGGTCAATTGGTGGAAGGGTCCTAAATGGTTGGTAAGTGACCTTACCGAGTGGCCATCCGAAACAGATACAAAAGAACTTCCCGAGAATTGCATAGCGGAGCTAAAATCAGAAGGTTCAAACGTAAACGTAGCCCTTCTTGTGCAAGCGAATTCGATAACAAAGCTGAAGGAGGTTATCAAGCTAGAGAACTTTAGTAGTTACAGAAAGTTACTTCGAGTACTAGCGTATGTATTACGTTTCATCACAAACTGTAAAGGAAAATCTGAGCAGAAGAAAGACAATCTTACTGCGGACGAATTGGACAAGGCAGAATTATTGTTAGTACAAGACGCGCAGTGTACAATACCCCATACAACACTCGAAAAGCTCTCTACACAATTAGGAATCTACAGAGACGAACATAATGTATTGCGTTGCAAAGGGCGTTTGAGTAATGCAAGTTTACGTTTTGAAACAAGGAGGCCCATCCTTTTACCAAGAGAGCATCATCTTTCAGTATTGATAATTCAAGATTGTCATAATAAGGTTATGCATAATGGCACTAAGGAGACACTTCTTGAGTTGAGATCGCGATTTTGGATAACAAGAGGAAGACAGTTGGTGAAAAAGGTTATACATCCATGCAAGACATGTAAGCTAATTCAAGGTCCATCCTACAGTAATCCTCCAAGCAGTCAATTACCAGATTTTCGAGTTACAACAGGATATTCATTTGAAGCTGTAGGAATTGATTTCGCGGGACCGTTATTTGTTAAATCTAACCTAAACGGAACAAGAAAAGTCTACTTAGCATTATTTACGTGTGCCAGAACAAGAGCAGTTCATCTAGAGATTGTACCAGATCTTTCTACTGAGACATTTATGCTTTGTCTTAAGCGATTCATAAACAGAAGAGGTATGCCACGCCTAATAATTACAGATAATGCTAAGACATTTAAGTCAGCATCAAAACAACTATCGGACCTTTTCCAATCACGAAAATTTAGGTCATTTCTTGCTGATCAAAGAATTCATTGGAAATTCAATCTCGCAAAAGCTCCATGGTGGGGAGGTTTTTATGAACGGCTCATAAAGAGTATTAAGCTATGTTTAAAGAAATGCATCGGAAAAGCCAATCTTACTTACGATGAACTAAGTACAGAAATTACAAACGTGGAAGCTGTTCTGAACTCAAGACCGTTAACATATATGTATCCAGATGACTTAGCAGAACCATTAACACCATCTCATCTGCTAAGTGGACGTAGATTACTGAATTTGCCCGAATTGCCAGAAATAGATAGTGATGAAGAATATAATGAAAGAGCAGACTCCATGAGAAAACGACAAAGATACGTGTCTCGTGTATTCCAGCATTATTGGCAACGATGGAAGAAAGAATATCTAGTGAGTTTGCGAGAATATCACCAAATTCGTGAAGGTACTGAATCAGAAATTGGAGTAGGTCATGTTGTACTCATCGAAAACGAATTGAAGAAAAATCGACTATCGTGGAAATTAGGCAGAGTAGTGGAATTGATTACGGGAAAGGATGCTCACGTACGTGGTGCAAGAGTGAAAATGGCAAACGGCAACATTATAGAGCGACCTGTGCAAAGATTGTATCCTCTCGAGATGTCAGATAGCAACACAGTAACAGAAAGCAAACAAGAGGCAGGAATTGATCAAGAAGACACCCAGAAAAGGCCTCAAAGAAAGGCAGCGAGGATTGCTAATGAGCGTATTCAGATTATTGACCAGCTAGAGAAATATCAATGAACATTAGGTTTGGCTGGTCAAGGGGGGAGTGTGGAAAAACGTGACCCATTGGCCTCCAAGCCCCTGACCTCTTTCTCTTTATCTTTTGGCTAAGTATTTCTTGTCACCTCAGTTGGAGTGAATTCTCGTTACGTTCAGGCGCCATTTCGAACTGATATAGTTTTATAAAGGAAACCTCAATTTGTCGAAGGATAGCTCATATCGTAAAAGAACACTTTATCTCGTTTGGAGGAAATTCTACAGTTTGAAGGACACTCATATCGTTTAATCATATCAAATTCGTTGAAGGACGTACTTGCCACAGTTGGGAGACATCATTGTATATACTCTGAAACCGAGGTGACATCCACTCTTTGTATTCAGTTTTATTAGAACTATTCTTATCTACCTTCTCATTTGGAACGATTTAATATACAGTCCTCTTTACATATAGTTTAATTTCTTGTCTATGAACCTATGAACCACCTTGTTGGTAATCTAGCCTGTGCCCTCAGGCCATTCTTTCATGCCTGATAGTTGCGATTGAGACAGGCACAGGTCAAAAACTTATAAGTAGTGACCAATCAGTTTTAGGGGATGTGTACTTCTACAGATATACTTTAGCATGTCACGTGTACATTTGGTACATTTTGGTTGTCCAATTGATGTGTACTTGTTGGTCACATTTAGGTCTGATTCTGGTGGAGGAGCCGTATTTCAACGAAGCTGGCTATGAGAAGTACAAACACTCGGCAGAAGGTGCTGAAAACAGTAGAATGTATAATGAAATGGTTCTTATTAACATGTTGCAAAGCTTAGAAAGACTGTGGAAGAACCCACCGGAAACTTTTCGAGAGGAAGTCAAACAGCATTTATCTAAGCACCTACCGAAGTAAGCGATTTCCTTCTGAAACTTTTTAGCATCATGTCAGCAGTGTTTCCCTTCGCTTATTAATAACAAGCATTTGTTTCTATATCATCACAGACATTTCCCTGGATTCTTATTGCTACCTATATTTTGCGTTTGTCTCTCGTGATCTTGTCTGTTGGGACATTTTTCAAAGCTTCCTCTCCCTTTCTCATCTGACTTATCTCTCTTCTCTCACTTCCTGTCTATAAAGGTTTCTATTAAACGAAGGGGGGGGGGTGACACTTATTGACTTTTCAGGCATATTCCGATACCTCCGGAGATTATTAGGAGTCCCCTGTTAATTAAATGCCCAGGAATGAACAGTGGCTTTTTCCGTGAGAAAAGAAATCTTTCACCAAATGATTGTGTTTCCTTCACCATATAAATGTGTCTTTTGATGTTTCTCATAGGCGCAATGGACAGTTAATTTATCATTAGATTTTAGAAATAGTTCTGACCCCTTCCCTGCTTGTCAAAACTCTTCGTTTATTAGATGTTTGAATTATGCTCTACCTCCCCGATTATTAAGGCCCTCCAGTTGATTAGCAAGCTAAGAGTACGCATATGCTCGGATCTTGATAACATTGACTTCGATGCTTACACTGGCCTGAATAATGCCATCTTCTTTTTATGTTTGTACCCTCTTCTGTAATCTGTAGTACAAATGGGTCTCATAATATTTCCCACAACACAAGTTTATGCATCTGGTTTTTAGTATGCCGACCAAGAAAGAGACTAGTTTGAAAAATCATTGCATCATTTCCTTGTGTTTTCTTTTAGATTATTTTCCCGAATATACAACTGGGTCGGATTTTATGCCTCAACAGACTTTTTGCAAAAGCACGATATTCCGAAGGTAGAGGACGAAAGCTCATTGACCAAACCAGGATTCCCTCTTCTCCCTCTATCAGTTGGATTTTGCATACCGATCCTGCGAAATCTTAAAAACTTGGAGATGTCGTTTAACACTTGTGCTTAGTGAATGAGTACTGCAGATAGAACTTATCTTATGTGTTAAGCCAATCTTGTTATTGCTATCCAGATGCCTCATTGAATGGGTAGAACCTCTACTATAGTTAAGGTTCTTTGTCTTTTAAGGAGAGACTAGTGATATATCCTTTATGCCAATAGTCTGTTGTATTGTTTGTTAATTATTATGTTGGTTATACTCTGACATAGCAACTAGCCACAATTCGTGGTGATGGTATAACTTTGGTAGATATGAGGAAGTTTAAGGTGCCATCAGAATATCTCTCATTCTATCTCTCAATGTCCACAACTTCTTTCCAACTGTATAGCCCTTTCATCAGGATAGAGCTAGGCAATCTTCAAAACAGCAATACATTTTTATAGGGAAAGCAGTCTTTAATATGGTTTGAAGTCATTGAATTTTGCCTGTGTCATATCATTGAACAGTGTACCTGCCGTTGTAAATTAAAGACATTGATGAATTGTTAGATTTAAAGTACTGCTACTGTTTTATGAGAGCTGTATTAGAATAGGTTGGAGGGGGTATCTGTAGATTGCTGGTGGGGTTGTCAGTTCCTCCATGAATGATTTCTTGTATACTGTTTTACATTTTCCAAGATGCATCTTCCGTGAATTTTTGTTTGAATATACCAAGCATAACAGTATCTAGCAAGATCAAAGAAAAGTCTCTTTTCTTTCCTTAATGTACAGTATGTTGATTATACTAATTTTCTATTTCCACCTTGCATAAAATTAATAATATGTTGTAGTTTTATGTTGCACTCCGAAGTGCCAAATATACAGAGGGTTTTAATAAACAGGGGGTCGGAAAAAATTCTGCATTTTAAATAAACGGAGGGTCAGAATAAACGAAGGGGTTGGAAATTGAAAAAGAGTTTTAAATGATTATAAAGCGGGGGAAAAGCAAAAGGAGGTTGTCATTTTCGCAGGCTGCCATTGCAGCAGCAATTTTTCGCGACATTTCTTAGAAGTAGTATGCCAGAAAAAATTATCACAAAATTCATTTTGACCAAAGTCAATTGACTATGTTTTGATATCAATTGACACATGCTTCGATACATATCAATTGTGACTTGTTTTGATATCACTTGACACTTTTTAAACAAAACATTCGAATGCTTGAGGATCCTTAAAATTAATAACGGGGGTCCTTACAAGGTCCTGGGGACTGGAAAAAATCGAAAAATTAATAAGCAGGGGGACGTTTATTTGGCACCTGAGAGTATGATCATAATCGATAGTTCTTATTCGCAACTGACGACGAAATTGTACTTGAATATGTAAAAGCAAAATGTACAGGTTATTGTATTAAATGTAAATAGAAAATGTAAACCAATTTGGTTGTTGAACCGGTTTCATTCATTTGATAGGGAATATTTGGCTGTTTGATGTTTGATATTTGTATCCATTTCTCTGTGGGGGTGTTTGTCTGTGTCTTGTTTTGTTTTGCATATAGTTGAAAACGAGGCACCAGACGAAAACATTAGGCCTGCATTAGTGAAAACGAGAACTAAAGCACATTCAAGACACAATCGTAGATCTGTGTTCAATTACTGTATGAAGTGTATTCCTTGATTTGATACCTGGTAAGTTCTTCGTTAGCTTGTGATAGTAGATAACGGATCATACGATTTGTTAAAGATGAAAGAGGACTAAAGGAGAGTTACAAATGAACCTCGTCGAACTCTATCTGTCATTTGTATTGTAGCACTTGTAATGATATTTTCAATTGACTACAGAAATGAAAATATGTTGTCAAAGTAATACTTTATAATTTTGAGGTCATGACACATTAATCATATTTCATGCAGAAATGCAGACATTTAAGTAGCTTATTACTGATGCAGTTTGTAGAATCCTATTATCTGAGTGTGTTCAGATGAGCTCAGCTTTGGCATGGCAGACAACTGTGTTTATCAAGCTCCTTTAAAGCAGGGTATTCATCTTTCATGTCTTTTCATAACTAAAATATCATTCAAAATTGAAAAGGATTTATCTAGGGAAGTTCCTATCTGATGGAGGAGGTATGACATGAAAGAGCCCATTCTCAGAAATGATGCAGATAGAAAATCCCTCTAACCCGAGAAAACTGAGAGTTAGTACTTTCTTACTTGCTTTATCGTTAGAAATAGTAAAGACAGTTAATATCAAAGGACTATGACAGAGAGCTGTGGCAGTTGGACTAAAGTAACAGTTAGTGCACATTAATTTCTGTATGTTGGCCTAGGATGGAATGTAAAGCAAGCAATTTTACATCTATTTACATTTAGCTTTTCCTATGGGATAAACCTTATCTCAAAGATTAACTTAAGATTATAAATATTATAGTAATTGAATGAAAAATATAATAAAGATTAACTTTACCATACTCATGTGTATATGTTCCAAGAATTTGAATTGGCAAAATTCAGTGAACAGAACAGAACGAGCTACATATTGATGTACTTGAATGCCCATTTGCCTTCTACTGCTTGTCATGAAGCTAAATGGTTTTTAGGTAATGTAATCGAGTTAATAGAACCAGGAGTGTAGAGATTTAGAACTCTCTGCCTATCTATAACTTTAAAACAGTTTACTTCATAATCTATTTATTTTAAAGTTAACTGAAACTATGACCTATAAATTAATTCTTAATATTCAAGAATGTAAATATTATGTCTTTAATATATGATATATAAGCACTATAGCCCCCCCCCCCTGGATTTTGTTACATCCCCAAGATCCTCCACTTGCAATACGGACTGGGTGAGATAGGCCTTCAACTACATGAACTGTTTTATTGATTTGCATTCAACACTTAGTTTCTACTTTTAAGTGTTTATAATGTATGCCAGAATCTATATCTGCTTTTGATCCAATATTGAGAAGTATAACAATGGCTACAGAGTAGGTGCACAGCAAGTCTAGGACAGCAGAAAGCATCCAGGCTTCAAGTACTTTGTAATTCAGAAAAATGATGGCTTTCTTTAGAGTGGCTTTTATATTGAGAAGCCCTTACAGTGCTTCAATTCTGTATAGACTTTTCACAGGTTTGTATTATATGGATATAAAATTAAATTTAGACGTCAAGAGGACTAAATGTATAATACTCAATAAAATGGAAAAGTACTATTTACAAAGAACTTTTACTTATGGACCCAAGAACTAGGAGTTTTTTAAAGCATTTCTCATTTAGCAATTATAAATCAATAAAATATTAGAATCCATTAAATTAGAATATATATCAAGTCAAAAACATATTAAAAATAGAATTAAAAATAAATATTAAAATGAGTAAACATTTTCTACTGTGCAAGTGCTACATATGAATTAGGACAGAAATACTTACTTTAAATATAACAAATATTTTTTGCTTTATTCTATCAAGTTCTCTAAGAGAAATAAACCTTAGAATCTCACCTGTGTCAACAATTTAGAGACAGTTGGATATCTAATCAATGCTATTTGATAAAAAAAGATATGTCAAATATAGAAGTCGAAGGCTCTCCTACATCAACAATCTAAAGAGCAGTTTTACAGACCAGGCTCTGAAAGGCATATGGATATCTTCCTACTTCACAGTAAAGAACCACCTGCTTTTTGTAGTGCCATATTTCTTCCATTGTAAGATGCCTTTGTTTTTAAATAGATGCCTCATTAAATGACGCAGAATAAAAAGTAAATCTTGCTTGATTATCAGCCGCACCTACATAAGTCATTAGTGAGCTTTGTGGAAAAACTGTGAATTGTGAGGTATGTATTGGAGAAATAAGTAAATTATGTTTACATGATCAGCCTTGGTTGGAAAAGATGTAATGACAGATTGCTTAAGTACCCCCTAACTATTCATGCATATAGGCAGCAGTGTGTCCTGAATTTGCAGTTAAAATTGACATGTTATGATGGTGTAACGGCTTGGACAAGGAAATGTAAGCTGCACTTGTTTTTATGTCCCCATTGATTGTAAGGCACAATGAAATGTCCTAGATAAAAGTTTAAGCCATGCTGCTAAATAATAAAAAGTCATTATTTGAAGTTTAGAGCTTAAATTGAGTTCAGTCTGCACAACAGGTCGATTATAGTTGTGACAGCAGAATCAATACAAAGTATGGAAGTGTAACCTTATCAGTTACTGTCTGTCTGATGTATCAAATCAGTCTAAGCATACATTAAAGGCTTTAAAAATATATTGTTTATCACAGTTTTACATCAGACTTATGCGAATAGTCCTCCTAATCCATTCTCATATAGTCCCTTCTTAGTGCATGATGGGAATTCGTATCATCAATTTAATGAGGAATAGCCTTGAAATGCCGAATCAATTCCCTAAATCGTGCATTTACGGAGTTTAATAATTGCTTTCATAAAATGATGTGGGGTTTTCAAATTTGCTATAGAAATTCACAACCACGAACACTCCTTTTAAGATAAGATGAAATATTTACAGAGAAGATTTAAGTTGTTACTGTAGCAGTTTAAAAATGATTGTTTGAAAAGCTAGCCTAGTATGGCATATGGTCTGCTAAGGTATTTTCGGATCAATGTCAGAATTTCAGATGTCTTGATGCCTTAAGCCAATATAATTGTTTTGTTCTTGAGTATTTCACGGATAGAGCATTGTGAATTGATCCAGTACTTACATCAACTTTGAAAAAGTTAACTGTAATATGCACTAGGTTTTCTAAACTTGAAGTGGGCACTAAGAGATACCATAGGCCACAACAAGCCCAAATTTAAAAATTTATGAAGACAATGGAAATATCGGAGAAGTACTTTGCCTTATAAGCTGTATAAGAAACAGGTTTACTAGAAACCAAGTACTAGACACCCTGCAAATTAAGAGACAGTATTACAAAGAAAGATTTAAGAAACTTGAGAAATTTTTGCCTTCTTTCTCAGTTTCGGACGCCCCTTCTCTCCTCCACATAGTTAAACAAGTATCTATTACAGTACTTTTGTGTGCTATGCCCTATGGACACTACAAAGACAATGTTTTATGGTCTGTTTGATTAAGAAATGTTTAAGAAACTGCTAGAACTAAAATGTAGAAAACAATTCAAGGAACTTTTACTACAAGGCCTTTATCATATTAAGGAACAATCGTGCCAGAGGCTGGGTGATGAAAACACTTTTCCAGTGAAGTGGTGGTGTTTGTGATATTATAGCAAAGTGATGAATGTTTTGATAAGTTTGTTTATCATCTCGTAGCTATGTGCAAAAGACATTTCCACTCTAAACACATTACGAAACATTATGGTTTAAGAATATGACATATTTTTTGAATAAGGATGTTAATTTGAGTATTTTTTCTATTTGGAAAGATTTATTGTTTCTTTAATATTGTATCTATATTCTGCTGTTTCTATTTATGGTATGTATATTAGCTCGACAGCTAGCTGCTTAGATGCTCAAATTGTATTATACTTAGACTATTAATTCCAATGAAATTCTCTGATGTTAAAATCAAATTTTGATAAGAACCCTTTGGCTAGGTATGACTTATGACCCTACAATCATTTTTCAATTGGTTGTAATAGCACAGTAATGAGTTGACAATTTTTTTCCAGAAATGTGCAGATTTATTAGTCGTTCTTGAAAGATATATTTATCAACGTTGCAACAACAATTGGTTGGGCTCATCTGCCGAAACTTGTCCTCGGGGAATTTTCACAGGTATGCTCTCTGTAGGAAATGCTGCTTTACTTCATATTAACTTTTTGATTTGAGCATGTCTTCCCTCCAAAGCCATTTATTACAATTTAAAAGTATCGAAATAGTCTGAATGCTATCTAATTTCATAAATGCTAGAATTTGTGTCAAGCTGTTTTTCCGCTATGCACAATGCATTGTTGGTTTTGCTGCAAAGAAATCATTCCAGATGACCCAAGGGGTTTGATTGTGAATTCCCTTGTTTTCCCTTGTTTCTTTTACCAAATCTGTAAAGTTCCCTGAAATTTCCAGTGGCATTCAGGATCTTTCTGCTAAGCCCAATAAGCAGGAGATTATCTATTTTGAATTATCTAAACTATCCCTTAAGTTGAGTTCCTTAAGTTTTCCTTGATATCCATGACAGAAATTAAATTTCTCAACAATTCCGTGGTTTGCCTTTTTCCCCTGTTTGCTGCTCACAGTGTGATAAAACAGTCTGCAATATTGGAGCCTGTCAATAAACAACCATGTTGCAATTTCCAAATAGAATTCACAAATATATTTGAATTGTTGGTTTGTACTGATCCTTCTTAATCTGTGCAAGTCCTTTATGCTATTTGTTGGTCCATGTTTGTCCTTGTAGATCCTTGTTGGTCTTTGTTGACCCTTGTTTGACCTTGTCGGTCCTCTCTTGCCCCATTTTCAATTGATTTAAACAATAAATGGAATTCTGCCACACCTAAAATGACCAACTGCGAAGTATCTTTGTCTTTAATTTAGTTTTGGAAGATTCAAACTTCACATAAACAACTTCGTGTTCAGAATTCTTTGAAGTAAATTGTCTGTTGTAAACTTTCACCGGTTTACAGTAAACCCCCTGATTCAGAATCAAGAGACAAAGCTTCAGACCCATGACTTCATCGAGTGCTCTCTGATTTCTTTTAACAAGTTAACTTTTTGACAAAATTATGTTGATTACATTCCACCTTTTAGACTTCAACATCTTGTATGAGTACTCGGAAGTTGTATATGTAATACTATTTCTGGTTCAGCCAACTCCACTCCTTGTGTTGCCATGGAATCCTCGAATATTCACCAGATTGATTATTTTTTTACTATTTATTGCTTAAATAAAATATTAATTTGTGAAGCACTTTAAATGAACGCTATAATATAACGACAAAGGGAAGCGAAACATTTAGATTAAGGGAGTGCGAAAAGTTTGTCCCAAGCGAAACATGTAAATACGTGCGAAACAAGTGTTTGGATCTCAGTCTCAAGACTGAAAGCTTTACCATACCCCAGCAATGGGAGTATGATTGAATGCAAATATTGAAATTATCACATACCTCAGTAATAGTAGGATATTCTCCAAGTACCTGCCATTCTACCAATCCTAGTTTTTCTTGAACATTTATTTCACACACCCAGCCTGAAAGTTGTTATCAATGTGATACCCCAGTTTAAACATTCATCAAAAGCTATACCCCAGCTGAATTTCCTCCTTTCTTGTCTCCGCAATACTTAATGGCTGTTCCCTAAGAGGAAACGGGTAGGCTACAGGTGGCATAGAGCAAACACACAAGAAAGAAGAAAAATCTAGAGATTGTATGTTAAAATGGTATGTGCTACTTGTGAAATAAGGTTTCCTTTGATTCAACGTAAGGAGATTGCTTGGGAGTTTTATCTCGTGATATACGCTCACATGAACTAGTACGAGAAGAGAAATGTCGACAGTCCTCGTCAACGTATACGGAATCGTATTCCACGCAAGAGAATTAATACACTACGCGTGAACGCAGTGTTTAGGTGTTTCCCTTCGTTGTTATGTTAAAGCCCTCATCCATAGCACTTCACACACGTTAACTCACTAGAATAACTATTGATTTATCTTAAGTAAGTAGATACAATGCATAGCTAATGGAATAAGTAAATTTACAGCTACTGTCTCTATTACATTGTTGTGCATATGCTTTTATTAACTCTGGCCTATCAGATTGTCAATGCTATGGGTTTCATAATTGACTGAAAGTTACATAGACAACTTAAAAAACAAACTAAAGTGAATTAAACAAGTAATGACAATTATTACTTCAATAGCAAACCTTGTCTACGTAGTGTCAACACAATGCACTAGGGCGTGCTCTCTGAAGCTTCCAGCATTTAATACAAGTTGTAGATTCAGGCATGATTCTAAAAATGTGAATCTCATTTGACATTACATAGTATAATGAACTACCTATAATTGCAATACTCTTGGTAAGTCAAGCCAGTTATTGACTTTTAAATCACATAATGTACTTTTCTGTTCAAAATTTTTTTGATGCTACAACGGTTAAGGCCTAATTTATACTGTAGATTTGCTGATGTTTTTCAGTTGTACATGCCACTGAAGGGTTGCCAGTTGAACAGAAATACACTGCTATTTCTACTTATGAAAGCACAATAACAGAGCCCTGTATAAGATCTATGGCCAAAAAGGAAGTCACTAACACAATCAATTGATACCTTTGGATAGCTGGTCTTCTGCATGAAAGATTTTAGATTCCAATGTATATTTTACTGTATGAATCTAACGGAGAGATAGTACCATATGAACTATCTGGTTGCTCTCTAAGTAAAACAAGCAATCTCAGAGCAAAGATTCAATTTCACTCTAAAAATATTGAAATTATTTACTGGAGGTCAGAATAAATATGAGATGCTTGGAAAAAATCAAAAAACTACGATTCGGATTGAGACGATTATTCTGTACTCAATAATACCGCTGTCATCTACTTTAAATTTGTATTCAAGTGATATTTTTGGACTTCCAATCTTAGAATTATTAGTCCTAGTTGCATTTGGTGCTAACCAAATACTTCTATGTTTCCTTTTTGTCATATGCGTTTATTAGATCTATTAATAAACTAAAGTATGGTTATCAATATATAATTCATGAATTGATTTTGTTAAGTGTAGCACAGATGAGAAATCTCATGATATAGCATCTAGGTCTTCTCCCATGCTACAATCACAACTGCTTTTGACTTTCCATCTCTATAACATACATCATCTCTACCTGTCATCTCATCTTCTTTATTGTATGCAGCAGCAATGTTTCATTCCTTGCTCTTTCACGGTTGCCAGAACAGTTTGCAACCTTTCATTCTTTTGACAATTACTACTCAACTTAGAAATATGCACCCAGGTGTGGACTGGCAGCTGTTTCCCAGGAAGACTACTTTATCAACGGGGCCTGTATTGGGCGTGGTATAAAAGTAGTGTGACAATGATCAAGCGCGATTCTAAGGAAGGTCCGCTAATAAGGCAGTTAGGGTGAGCCCGGAATGCGATCACAACTCGACACCCCTTACCCGTCCGCCACCGTATGTATCATACATCTGTTGTACAATTTCTAATAAGTGAACTATAAGGTGTGCTGTAAATCCTCCTTAACTTAAATTGGTGTTAATCCAAAACTCTCCATTTTGATTTTGTTGTTGTTTGATCATTGCCTTTCATTGCCTTTCATTGCGGCCTATTTCTAAATGACTTCAAAATGCAATTCAGAATTCGCTTGCTTGCTCTTAATTAGAAGGATAGATGGGGCGGAGTAATTGGGTTTGTGGGGCAAAATTGGTCACTATCAGATAACTTTCAAATGCTCCAGTATTTACTATTTATTTATCAAATGACGTCATTAAATACAGTAAATTTCAGAGCCAGAACGACGACAGAATGTGAAATCATTTTATCATTAAAATTTAATTCAACAATATTCCAGAATTAGAAAATCCAGAAATTGTTGAGGAATTCAGGAATGTTGTCGTATTGAGCTAAAGATGAAATGATTTCAATCTTTATGGCTGTTTTGGCTTTGCCATGCTGCGGTGTCCATTAATTGACAAACTGCGGTTCCCATTTCATAGAGCAGTTGAAAGCTAAAGAGTAGTCATTGGTCTTATCCTTATAGGTAGGGCAAGATAAATCTCTCTCTAAAAGGATTTGTGTTTGATACTCTGGTATTCTGAATTAAATTTAGAAATGCATCGAAAATATTAAACGAAGAAGGTTTCCCAGTTTATGAGACTCTGATATGCATTTCCTTCCAAGGACAGATTTAGAGCTTGGGAATCCATGTGTTGTTCATATTTATTGTGAATTAAGGAAATAAGTACAAAATGTGCATATAGTAAGCTTTAAAGAACTGAAAAAGTCCATTTTTGTAGTGTTTTCACGGTTCGTACACAGTATTTCTACCATTCAGTTATACTTGTTAGGGCTGAGCATCAATTTTCGATAATTCCTCCTTGTATGGATTTTGTCCAACCCCTTACCCCACCGCAATTTTCAAGATAACATATTATGACTAGTATCACAAATTACTCAAAAGTAAGAAGTCAGAGCATACTTTTTATCTCCGACATTTAAGTTTTTGCAAAGACATCGAGACTAAGATTTGTCCCTGACTTGAAATTAATCTTTTGTTTCTGGACATAGTAACTAATGACTTATTTTGCCCCATCCTCACCTAATGTTTGATGAAGCAGATAAGATTTTTTGAGTATTTAGTACCCTGAGATCAGATAGAAGACCACTCTGCAGAGGACTAAATAATCATGTATTAATTTTAAGAAAGACACGCATTTTGTGAGTAATATGAGATGTTTCATCCCGAAGTAGAAGAGGATGCGGTCGAAATTTATGCAAATGTATGTGTATTATGCACAGGCATCTCAATCAACTTAGATTAGGTTGCAGGATTTTCTTCATCAGACGAGTAAATTACAGGGTATTCAATTTTGGACAAATATTGTAATTGTATATTTGTACTTCAATTAAAAATTGATGTCTAGGGAAATTTCGTATCTCTCTTCATAACTATTATTGAGTAAAAGTTTTAAAATAACTGCAGTTATTGGTAGTACTGATATGACTTATGTTTTCCTTTCAGGAATGTCAGACGCTGTTGTAAGTGGAATGTTACAGCTATTCAAAATCCTTTAAGTTTCTGCAAATATCATACATGAATGGTACACAAATTGAGGGACTAACAGTTAAGATATAGTTGAGTTATATGTTTTTATGTCTTAGCTATAATTGTATTATTTGGGGACTTCTTACTCTACCTAGAATCAAGCCAGTATTATTTCCTGTTTCTTGTCAATCTCACATATCTTGCTAGTTTATGTAAACACACTCTTTAATGCAGTAAAACGTAATTTCTTACACAAGATATATTCTCTCCCCCAATCTACCTTAGAACCCATTAAACAATTGGACATTTTGAGGGGCAATTTGACATAACAAGAGCCTTAAAATAACAGGAAACAGTAAATAGTTTAAATACATAGCTTTCCTACTTCAAGTTTTAATCCATTGCTTGTAGCTATAACGACATGTGTACAAAGAGGTGTGTTGGTAAACATTGAATTCATAAGTCAATTAACCGTTGTTCTTATGTACATACAGATAAAGTCTATAGTTAAGAGCCCTTTATGCTATTTGTTGGTCCATGTTTGTCCTTGTAGATCCTTGTTGGTCTTTGTTGACCCTTGTTTGACCTTGTCGGTCCTCTCTTGCCCCATTTTCAATTGATTTAAACAATAAATGGAATTCTGCCACATCTAAAATGACCAAGTGCGAAGTATCTTTGTCTTTAATATAGTTTTGGAAGATTCAAACTTCACATAAACAACTTCGTGTTCAGAATTCTTTGAAGTAAATTGTCTGTTGTAAACTTTCACCAGTTTACAGTAAACCCCCTGATTCAGAATCAAGAGACAAAGCTTCAGACCCATGACTTCATCGAGTGCTCTCTGATTTCTTTTAACAAGTTAACTTTTTGACAAAATTATATTGATTACATTCCACCTTTTAGACTTCAACATCTTGTATGAGTACTCGGAAGTTGTATATGTAATACTATTTCTGGTTCAGCCAACTCCACTCCTTGTGTTGCCATGGAATCCTCGAATATTCACCAGATTGATTATTTTTTTACTATTTATTGCTTAAATAAAATATTAATTTGTGAAGCACTTTAAATGAACGCTATAATATAACGACAAAGGGAAGCGAAACATTTAGATTAAGGGAGTGCGAAAAGTTTGTCCCAAGCGAAACATGTAAATACATGCGAAACATGTGTTTGGATCTCAGTCTCATGACTCAAAGTTTTACAATACCCCAGCAATGGAAGTATGATTGAATGCAAATATTGACATTATCACATACCGTAATAATAGCTGGATGTTCTCCAAGTATCTGCCATTCTACCACCCCTAATTTTTCTTGAAATTTTATTTCACACACCCAGCTTGAAAGTTGTTATCAATGTCATACCCTAGTTCAAACATTCATCAAAATTCCATACCCCAGTTGAATTTCCTCCTTTCTTGTCTCCGCAATACCTAATGGCTGTTCCCTAAGAGAAAACGGGTAGGCTACAGATTGCATAGAGCAAACATGCTAGAAAGAAGAAAAGCCTAAAGATTTTATGTTCAGATGGTATGTGCTACTTGTGAAGTAAGGTTTCCTTTGATTCAACATAAAGAGATTGTTTGTGAGTTTTTATCTCGTGATATACGCTCACAAAAACGAGTACGAGTAGAGAGATCTCGGTATGCGTCATCAATGTATACGGAATTATATTCCAAGCAATAGAATTAATACACTACATGCGAACGCAGTGATTTAGATGCTTACCTTCGTCGTTGTGGTAAAGCCCCATTCAAAGCACTTCGCACACGTTATCTCACTAGAATAACTATTGAATAATCTTAAGTAAGTGGATGCAATGTATTGCTAATGGAATAAGTAAATTTACAACTACGGTCTTTATTGTATTTTTGTGCATATGCGTTTATTAACTCTGGCCTATCAGATTATCAATGCTAAGGGTTTCATAATTGACTGAAAGTTACATAGACAGCCTAAAAAACAAACTAAAGTGAATAAAGCAAACCTTGTCTACGTAGTGTAAACACAATGTACTAGGGCGTGCTCTCTGACACTTCCAGCATTTAATACAAGTTGTAGATGCAGGCATGATTCTAAAAATGTGACTCTCATTTGACATTACATTGTATAATGAACTACCTATAATTGCAATACAGCAAGAGCACATTTTGTAATTGACCAATCAGCGGATTTGTTTACATAAAATGATTATCCAATCATGTGCCTCCATTTTTACCTTGTTTCTTCATTTCGCCATTGTTGCCATTGTGAAACGGAGGTGCTGTGGAGAATTCATGCCTCATAACATTTGCCCCGGAAAAAAATTTACGTTCATTTACAACAGCGATTTTTTGGCTACAACTTCGTATGTACATTTCTCATCGATATCTCCGTGCCCTAAGCTGGGCTATGATCCGTTACAAAAATATTAGACATTGCGCACCACCCTGCCATCACCTCCCATTACACAGGTCCTCCATGAGCACCCCTTCGCCAAGGAAGCGGTAAGGAGTTTGTTTTTTTTATCTAAAACCCGTTGGACTAGAGCTAGGTATGCCTAATTATCCTGAATTCACTTCTACTCTTCTCAGATCTGGGTTGGGTACGCATAGTTCTGAGATTATCACAGCTAGGCGTCATATCGGTACCCCTAAAGCTGGATGATAGCCATGTTCAAAATTAAATGATGTTTAGATTGTCCTACGCTGATAATTTAATCCAGGTATATCAAAACTGGTCACTGTAGAGAAGTTATGACAACAACAAACCTCCTTAACTAGCGTAATGTCTAAGGCCGTCCTCGACTGTCTTTATGGCGTATACAGTTTTCCACTTTGGCGGGAAATCTGAACGTCATTGGTTACAGGCATGGAAGTAACATTCAGGTAATACGGGGAAAGCCAAACCATATTGTTCGAATACCAGCCATGTTAAATAGTCCTAAACTAAAAACTACACCATTACAGAGTTAAAGATACCGAAATATCGTTATCTGCAAGCATTTCGGAAGTTGGCTGTTGCAAGAGGCTTCAGAGCCAATAAAGTTGTCCGTGTTTGTACGAAGTGCATCGAACTGGCACCAAATAAAAGAGATTTTAATAGATTTTTACAAAAGGAAAAACATAAGATAAAACATGTTTGACATTTTCCAATATTCCATTTAATTGTAAACAAATAACTTCTACGTACATCGTACTCTTTGGCACCAAATAGTAGGGGGTATACGCGTATTTTATAAGAAAGTGCTTTATAGGAAAGTAGTGCTCGAATCGTCAAAAAGTTAACAAAAGTTCAGTACTGGGTTCTGCAAACCTAAGAAAGTTTAAAAATTTGTTTTTACCCAATAAAGACAAACAAGCAAAACTATGAATAAATTTCATCCTGTGACCAATTAGAGGTAGTCAGGAAAAGCACTTCAACAACTTGTTACATTGGAATTGATTAAATTGATGGTGTTGAAATCATTTGCTTGTAGCTTTTTGTTCTTTTGAGATTTCATTGATAATATCCGAGGTTTTCTGCATCTGTTCTCTTTTCTGGCTCATTTTTTCCCAAATTTTCAGATCAAAAACACGTGTTATGTACAGTGTTGAGTTCTATTAACCAAGAAATTCAGTTTTTGCCCAAGAAAGTCTTAAGAAAGTTTGAATACTGGAATTGCCAGAATACTAAGAGCGTTTGAGTACTGGGGTCATTTTAAGCTTTCTTATAAAAAATATGTGTAATTAGGAGAGGGGTAAATATTTTTCAATCCTACTGTTCAGTGACAAAGAATACTTTTGATGTGCCAAAAGAGTATAACACAAGAATGTGTATGCCAATATTAACTAGTTTATAGTAAAATTTACATAGTGCAAAAATAAATGCAGCTATTGGAAGAACACAAATGTAAAATATGGAAAAATCAAATTGAGTAACAGCACTTAAATGAGGTTGTTAGTGCAGAAGAGGTTCTTGTAATATGTTAGATGAAAGGTAGCTGTATAGATCAAAATAATTAAATCTAAATAATGTTCTCTAAATTAGCTACATTTTGCAGCAACAATCCATTAATGACAAATATGAAAAAGAAAATGAAGACTGAAAATGGGCAGAAGATAGTACTGGAGATTTAAGATAGATTGATCATGAGAAGAATGATGAACCAGCAATGGTTAGTGTAAATGACACAGACAATGATTCTCAAAAAACAGACACACTAAGCTGTCCTAGTCAAAAAATATGGATAAGTTAACAAGAGGACATAGCAGTTGGAGAAAAGGGTCAGAGAAAATGGAGTAAGAGGAAGCAAAAACCAAATCACACACAAAAATGTATTATCCAGATGTTGGTGAAGTTGACATTGTTGAAAATGATATTATTGTGAAGAGAGGGATATTTGAAAATTTACTAGAGATTGCAACTTTAAGGAATATGGGGCTTACAGCACACCCTAATACAGTCCTCAGTGAAACAAAAAAGCTTCTTCAGAGCATATTGCAACTGTTCACCAGTTTTTGAGGATGCTGTTACTAACAATTACATGGTAGCTCTTTTCATAGATGACTTTCATAATATTCATAGCTATCATTGCCCATCATCATCAAGCCAACTCAAGTATGCCATATGACAACACTTCTTGTAAAAAAATTTCCAACAATGCCTGACATCAAACCACATAGCTATGCTGATCAGGATTCACTACCAGCAAATTTAGCTCTACTTGAGCCTCTTCTACAAGGGTGTACACCATCTCTTTCAAAAACACATGTTGATATAATGCCAGATTGGCTTCAAGCAAAGTTCTTTGACCCTGAGTCCCAAAGAAGCAGACTGCTTATTCATGATTGCAAACAGAAGGAAATTCAAGACATACAAGCTATGAGGTCAATGGCAAACTGTAAACTAGTGGACTGCATAAAGCTTCCATTCTTGAGAATTTCCACTCTGCACTGGAATATCTTCTATAGTAGAAAGTGGTTTGTCAGTAAACATCAATAAATTTCTTGATCCATTTATTGGTGATTGGCCTCGTCAGTTCTTTGTCCTTCAAGTTGTCTTCATTGAAGGAATATTTAGTAAAAGTTATAAGAGTGAGCCCTTCTAGATCTAGTATAACCTAAGTATAACCTAAGGTATAGACTTGTGTTCTTCAGATTCCTTGAGATAAATGTGTTAAACAAAGTGAAACTAAGAAACAATGAGAAAATATTAACACGAATGTACTACACGAACAAGCTCAAGATTATTAATCATTTCTTTTCATTGATTGGGCTATTTTCTTTCCTAACTGCTTCAGGAAATGTGATATGAAAGATCAGTGCAGGTGTAACGAAAGTCCAACTTGCAGAGTAATTCGTGGTTGTGGCCATTCCTACCATATCACTTGCTTGATTCTAAATATCAGCTCTTGCCCAAAGTGCACCCATGCCGTACAGCTTGAGATGAAAACGTAGGCAAAAAAGGCAATGGAGGCAGTATACCAAATTGACCTGAATCACGAGTTTGATTACGAATATGGTTGTTCAGATTTTGAGGTTGATGATTTGACGACAAGTGTTCTAAGCTGTCCAGCTGAATCTGACAGGTTAGAGCAATTAATATAGCAAATTTGGACTTGGCGGCGTCCAAGTATACCAATGACCTGAACAGCTTTTTCATTTCAACTCCTCGTGGTAGATTCGATTTGAGGCGAATTGCATTGAATTAAAAGGTTGTTGATGCTGAAAATGTTGTTGTCGTATACTAGTTTTTGAGCGGGAAATGTAAACTAAGTCGACGAGCAAGCAGAATTCCCACAAGCGATACTAAAAGCTTATGCTGATTCAACTTCTTGCTCTAAAAGTCACTTTGTTGTTATCATCCTAGTTATCATCCAGCTTTAGGGGTACCGACATGACGCCTAGCTGTGATAATTTTAGAACTATGCGTACCCAACCCAGATCTGAGAAGAGTAGAAGTGAATTCAGGATAATTAGGCATACCTAGCTCTAGTCCAACGGTTTTTAGATAAAAAACAAACTCCTTACTGCTTGCTTGGTGAAGGGGTGCTCATGGAGGACCTGTGTAATGGGAGGTGATGGCAGGGTGGTGCGCAATGTCTAATTTTTGTAACGGATCATAGCCCAGCTTAGGGCTCAGAGATATCGATGAGAAATGTAGATACGAAGTTTTAGCCAAAAAGTTGCTGTTGTAAATGAACGTAAATTTTTTTCCGGGGCAAATGTTATGAGGCATGAATTCTCCACAGCACCTCCGTTTCACAATGGCGAAATGAAGAAACAAGGTAAAAATGGAGGCACATAATTGGATAATAATTTTATGTAAACAAATCCGCTGATTGGTCAATTACAAAATGTGCTCTTGCTCCTAGTGTATGTCAAAAACACTAGAAAATAAGATTATCTTTGACATATTCCATGTCATCATGTTCTCACTTTTCCCTTTTTACAAGAATGGACATGTTCAAACTTCAGGCGAAATCAGATAGGTTTTGTCTATTGTGCTTTTGACAGGTGACACGAAATCTTTTGCTCTGCCTGTCTCGCGTGACGTAACAAAGTGTAGCTTCGTAGAACCAGGCCAAAGGCATCAAAAAGCATTACCCAAATAGACAGAATCTCTCTTGTTTATGCCTTTTTATGTTGAACAAATATTGCCACCGAGTTCAAAGAGCTGGGAACTTGCTCTATAATAAAAACAAAGCGGCCTACTTACGGGTATCAGTCGATAATAGGGTATTCGTCATCTCTGTAAGTGGGGCCTGTATGAGGAGGAAGACTGTTAATGATTTATTGTTCTACCGGGGGACTTATTCAACAGGGGTAGTTTGAAGATTTAGAGTAATATACAGGAAGCCTCTACCAAACCCCAAAAAGAGTTGTTTTGAATGACGGGCAAATGAGAACATTTGGCCCCTCATGAGGTCAATGTTAAATCTCAAAGTTGATGCAATCACCAAAGAACTGTTTCATAACTCTGGCCCCTTCTCAGGCCTTGGGGCCCTGGGTATCTCCTTCCATTACCCCACTTCTATCTAGGTGTTCTAGTCGTAATCGCATTTTCGTTTTCCAGTTAACTTTTAATACCAAAACTATAGAGCCAACTCATATACTTTGTATTGGTTTTCCCATGATGAACAGAACGAAAATACCAAGAGAAATAGCATATTATTCAAGATAGCAAATGCTAGAGTGTTTAAAAAAAGCTGGCCTTCTACTATGTTCAGAAAGTTTTGATAAATTGCGGGGCATCTGCAGTTCTGCGATTTCTTTGAAAAATAACCAATCATAGTATTGGACGCAGCTACTTTGAGAGAGAGATTTACTTTATTATTGCGGGAATCTGCGGTTGTGTGATGGCTTTGAATAATAGCCAATCATGGTATTGGTAGTTGCTACTTTGGGCTTACCCTCCGAAGGAGGCTGAGACCATCAACAAGCCAAGTGGTGAAGTGAAACAACTGAGAGAGGCAATATTGTTTGATGGAACAGATTACATATTGATTACTATGGAAGGCCAACTGGTGCAAAATTCAACAAAAAGTATTTTTCAACAAAATCAAGATACTATTCCAGGTTCAAGAACACATTCAACGTCTATTGCATAAATCAACCTCAGTGATATAAATTAACATCTAGAATTCAACAAAATTAATCAACATCAACAAAATTAATCAATGTCAACAATATTAATCAACGTCAACAAAATTAATCAAAGTCAACAAAATTGATCAAAGTCAACAAAATTAATCAACGTCAACAAATCCCAAAATGCCATTCTTCAACATTTTGGCGCAAAAATAAGCTAGTTGGCCATGATGACATTTAAGTTAAGATGGATTCCGACAATAGCAACCGAACTTTAGAGGAATGTGTTCGTCAATGTGTGAGAGAAGAATTACGACAATCGTCTTCTGCCCATGGGCAGCAGAGTAGTCTTATTGAACGAACCAGATAGCACATTACAACCTCTGTTGCCGCTTTGTAGTGAGACTTGGTTGGCAGGCCTCCATCAACTTTGACTAGTCTAGGGTCAACAAGTGTGCTTGTTTGGGTCTATCGCAACAGCCACAAGTAACAACTTGCACACCCCGTTGTCATTAGGAACAAAGAGGGCAAATGTTCATATACCAGGGCATAATTTTCGTTATAAAAAAAGAATGAAAGCTGCTGTGAAGACACAAGAATCAGAAAACAGTGATGCATTCCTCCAGCCAGGTGATAGCAATCGAAAATTTCTCAAAAGTGTCATTAGAACATTCCCAGACTCACTCTCTCCTGGTACTAATGAGGCCGGTTGTTGCAAAACAAAAACCTGCACTTTCTAAGCGCAAGCTACCTCTAGTAATTGCTGGTTTTTAGCACACTCTACATCACCAAGTATCTCGTTAAGGGATTGAAAGAAATTTCCAACCTTATACCGCCATTGCAAAAATGTAACCTTATCAAATTTTCGCGCCAAGATTATAAAGAATGGCAACTTGGGATTTGTTGACTTTGATTAATTTTGTTGATGTTGATTAATATTGTTGATGTTGATTAATTTTGTTGACATTGATTAAGTTTGTTGATGTTGACTAATTTTGTTGATGTTGATTAATTTACTTGAATTCTAGATGTTAATTTATATCACTGAGGTTGATTTATGCAGTTGACGTTGAATATGTTCTTGAACCTGGAATAATATCTTGGCATTATTGAAAATACATTTTCCTGGATTTTGCACCAATTGGCCTTGCATAGATTACATATTGGGAAGATTTACTTCAAGCTAATTTGGAAGAATTATCAAACTTGTATTGTTTTACAAGTGTAAATCATAAAGATTACTTTGGTATTAAACTCTCATCAACAACACTTACAAATGTGACCCCAGTCAAATCGTGCAGGAAAGTTCATTGGGAATCTGTGAAGCCTGGTTCTCATATCTCCCGAGAATCGTAAAAATCGGAGATTTGCCCGATTCCAGATTTTAATGATAATTATAATCCTTGCGATAGTCAAGTTCACATATGTCGTAAGAACCCCAGTTGATTGGAGATTGTCTGGGTCGCATCAGAAAAATAGAAACGCTTCCTATTCTTACGGTTCTTATGACATGGAACTGGGGTCGTCGGGGACAGACTGGGATGCTTAATTTTGCTCGATCTCATATATCATAAGAATCGGGGATCGGAAAAATCCCCGATATTTACGATCTTTATGACATATGAGAGCCAGGCTTAAGTGCTAATGTTGACATATTCCCTGCCTGCTCAAGTCCTTCTTGCCAACAAAAAGTTTCAATCATGAGCTGTGAGCTGACAAATGAAGCCTAGCAGTTGCCTTCACACGTTTAGATGCATTGTGGAGTTTGATGATGTATCACTCAATTATTTATTCTTGATGCTTTTTGGGTGGGAACTTATTCGGAGGGCTTATTCGTGGGGGGCTCAATAGACCATTCTGCTAAAGATTGCCAAAAATTATTCGCAGGCAGCTTTAGCGAAATCGTTTATTACTGCAGTCATTATCGTGCAAGTTAACGCACATCATCTCAGGCCACCTTTGCACTATTTGCTATCGTTTTAAAGCAGTACGGCTTATTGTTGTGTATATGAAAACACCAATCGTCTGTACTTCTCTATCTATTTAGGGAGCAACGGAGGAACAAGAGGATCTTGTAAACAGCCATCATTCATCAAATTGACCTAATCCTATTTGGCTATTAAGTGACAACTTGTGAATTCTTGTGAACAAAAGGACCGTGTATTTCGGCCTTTAGACTTATGACTACTTGATGCATGAAGAAATGTGTTTTGCATGGTATTGTAAACCAAGGCTCTTGTCAAGGCGCTGGCATCGCTTGGCGCAGCAGAACAGCATGATTAGCGCGCGCTTGCTGTGCAAGGCTGGTTTATGTTAGGACAATATATTAGTTTGACAGTTCATACGGTTGTTTTTTAATGTTTGCACGTTCTCACATGTATCAGTTGTAGTTGTAGAGATGGAGTGACAGTGATAAATCTTACAGTTCAAGCAACAATTCTGTTTTCTTTGCCTACGCCTTCATTAACTTTTAGATAGGGGTATCGGTAGCGGTACCGGTCCCAACACAATTGGAGGCACCACCCGGATAGAATGATGGCGAGGGAAAACGAATCAGAAATGTCGCAGGAACTTGCTGTTGGTATCGGAATGGAATTGAAAAGACTACGGAAGGTGCGAGGGGCGCACAGAGCATACGTTACACGGACATTGCCGGCAGCTAGAGAGAGCGTTAAAAAGTTTCGGATAGATGGCAATAAAAGGGACTTGTTGAAATACAAGGAAATTTTAATGGATAAAAAGGACATGCTTCGGAGTCTAGACGAGAAGATTTTGGACATTATGGGCGAAGAATGCGATGGGGAAGCATGCATTCAAGAGGTTGAAGAATCGGAATCAATTTTAATGGGAGTATCAGAGATACTAGCGGAGATCGAAGAAAAGTTGGGAACGGGTGCGGCCATGCTTCATCAAGCACAGATGGAAAATGTGTCGTTGTCAGGGAGCAGTTCGGCAAAGAAAGCTAAAGCCAAGCTACCCAAATTAGAACTGCAGACATTTAACGGAGAACCCCAAGATTGGCCTGAGTTTTGGGACGCTTTTAGCAGCATCATAGACCAAGACGAAGACCTCCCAGACGCGGTAAAGTTTCAGTACTTGAGAAAATCCTTGTTAGAACCAGCCAGGTCGGTTATTTCTGGGTTCCAAATCACAGCATCAAACTACAGAGCAGCAGTAGAGCTATTACAACAGCGCTATGCGAAACCCACCTTGATCAAACGAGCACACATGAATGCAATGATGAATATCAAGGACGTATATGATGAAAGACAGATAGATAAGATGCGAGCTCTGCACGACAAGGTAGAAACACATTACAGAGGATTGAAAGCAATGGAAGTAGATGAGGAGACATACGCCAGCATTGTTGTGCCTGTTCTACTAGAAAAGATCCCTCAAGGTGTTCGATGGAACATGATCCGTGCGGCAGATACAGATCATTTGGAATGGAACGTGGGGAAATTTCTGGAACATCTGAAGAAAGAAGTGCAAGTTCGAGAAATACAGGTTCCAATTTTCGGACCAGGAAATACCGAGAGAAGACATCAGCCCTCAAGGCGATTTCCAGACAAACTGAGTGATGGAACAGCCACAGCCTTGCACACATTTCGAGCAGACAGATTCAGAAAACGGTGTGCCTTTTGCCAACAAGAACATGAAGAAGAACATTGTGACCAGGTAGCAAATGTAAATGCCCGTAAAAATATTGTTAGAAAGTATGGGCGTTGTTTCATCTGTATCAGAAAAGGCCACAAAGCTGTAGAATGTAGATCAAGATTATTTTGCAAAGTATGTAACGGTAGACATCATGTAGCTTTGTGTGAGAGGAATAGGGACTCGCAATCTAGCAAAAGCATGCACCCTGCCAATCCCACTGCTCCCCCTATCGTAGGATCCATTCTAGGTAGCGCGAATGTAACATCTTGCACCAGCAGCTTAGGCCCAACTAGTTCCGCCGCGTTGCAAACCGCGCAAGCAGTTGTGAATGGGAGTAATGAGAATACCGTGCGTGTGTTATTTGACAGTGGGAGCCAGAAAACATTTGTTACAAGAGACGTAGTGGAGAAGGCGAAATTAGGAATCGTGAGGAAGGAAACTTTGGGAATAAAAACATTCGGAAGTGAGGAAATCGACAGAAAAGTGAGAAATGTGGTAGAATTGGATTTGAGAGCTATGAACGGAGGGAGGCGAGTTAAAATAGAAGCATACGTTGTGGAAAAGATATCTGATGTTGCCAATTGCCATGTAGAACATGTGCAGATGTTATATCCACATTTAACCAGTATTGAATTTTCAGATGTTTCTGATGAGGATTGTTTAAGAGTTGATGTTTTAGTTGGAGCGGATTACCTGTGGAATTTTCAAGGCCAAGAGACAATAAGAGGGAAAAAGAACGAGCCAGTGGCGGTAAGGACGGAATTGGGTTGGGTGCTATCAGGACCTTTGAGAGGTAAGTCAATCATTCAGTCCTTAAATAGCATTAATGTAGCCTTTGTTGATACCAGCCTGGAAAGCAAGGTGGAAAAATTTTGGGACCTAGATACGGTAGGTATTAGAGAGGATAGAAGTATTTATTCTGAAGTAATCGATGATATTACATACGATGGAGAGAGGTACTCGGTAAGTTTGCCATGGAAAATTGGTCATAAGCAGTTATCGTCAAATTTTAACACCACATTTGCTAGACTTAAGTCGCAAATAAGGAAACTTAAGGAAACACCAGCATTGTTAGATGAATGTTCAGATATAATACAAGACCAGGAGGAAAAGGGTATCATAGAGAAGGTAACTGAATTAGAACAAGGAGAAACGATTTATTACATGCCTAGCCAAGTTGTCGTTAGGGAGAACGCAGAAACCACGAAAGTTCGCATGGTTTTTGATGCTTCATCTAAGGAGGGTAAAAACGGTACGTCATTGAATGAATGCTTGCATGTAGGCCCTAATTTGACTCCGCTTTTGTTTGACATTTTGATTCGGTTTAGAGAAAATAACATTGCGTTGGTTGGCGATATAGAGAAGGCATTTTTGAATGTAGGCATACATGAGGCAGACCGAGATTGCCTTCGGTTTTTGTGGGTGGAAGATGTACACGATAAGGATTTGTCACTTGTGGTATATCGTTTTAAGCGCGTAGTTTTTGGCGTTAGTGCTTCGCCCTTTTTATTAAACGCGGTCATTAGGAACCACGTGACCAAATTTCAGGATATTGACCCAGAATTTGTAGCGAAATTAGTCAAATCTTTCTTTGTTGATGATTTGTGTACGGGAGCAAGAACGGTAGAAGAGACCATCGACTTGTATGAGAAAGCAGATTCTAGAATGCAGGAAGGGGGATTCCGCTTGCGGAAGTGGAAGTCGAACAATCGAGAGGTAAGAGAATATCTATCACACCATGAGGGCGCCCAAACAAAGGAAAGCAGCGAGAGTGAGGAAACTTATGCGAAGGAAACGTTGAACAATACTGAAGGATTAGGGAAACATGGTGAGACGAAAGTATTGGGGCTACCATGGAAATTGGAGTCTGATGAACTAGAAATTAACCTGAACATAGGTAAAGTAAGTGAGGTAGATGATCGGGTCACTAAAAGGACAGTATTAAGCTCACTGGCTAAAGTATTTGATCCCTTAGGGCTAGTAAGTCCTGTTGTTGCTAAGGCTAAGTCATTTTTTCAGGAATTGTGCGCCAAGAAAATAAGTTGGGATGAGGACTTGTCTTTAAGCCTAAAAGAGGAATGGAAAAAATGAGAAAAGGATTTGTGTGATACTAAGGTCATTTCGGTACCCCGTTGTATTCACCCATACACCGAGGAAGCGGCGATTTACTCTTTACACGGTTTCGGAGACGCGAGCTCCATGGCATATTGCGCAGTTATATATCTTTTGTGCGAAAGTGTTAATGGTAATTGTTCAAGGATAGTTTGCTCGAAGACGCGCATTACACCTCTTAAGAGTCTTTCAATTCCACGATTGGAATTAATGTCTGCGAGAATTTTGGTTAATCTGATGGACAGTGTTAAAAATGCCTTAAGCGACCAAATAGAAATATCAACTTGCAAGTACTGGCTGGACAGCAAAACTGCATTGTTTTGGTTGAATAACGCTGGGGAATGGAAGCAATTCGTTAGGCATAGGGTAAATGAAATTTTGGGGAAGAGTGATAAGGATTCTTGGAGTCATTGCCCTGGGAAGGATAATCCAGCAGACATAGGTAGTAGAGGTATGGCAGCTGGGAAACTGAAGCGTAACAGAATGTGGTGGGAAGGACCTGAATGGCTAACGAAGGGCAAGGAGTTTTGGCCCAGAAGTACGTGTATCGAAAGAACGGAAGAGGTAGAAGTAGAGCAAAAGAAAGACTTAACTGTACTAATGGGAGTAGAAGACAAGAAGTGTTTGGTAGGTTCAGTAATAGATATAGACAGGTTTAGTGATATGGATAAATTGTTACGGGTTACTGCAATGGTCTTGAGATTTATAGGAAATATTAGAGCCAAAGTGGAAGGTAAGGAAAGAAACACTAATGAAATATCAGCAGGAGAAATGGAAAGGTCGGAAAGATTATGGGTCATTGATGCCCAATCTACCCTAAGTGATAAGAAAGACAAGTGTTTATTTAAGAACTTGGGAGTGTATGAGGAAAGTGGAATTCTAAAGTGTAAGGGGAGAATGGAGAATTCAGATCTGGAACCTGGCACTAAAACACCGATATTGATTCCTATGAACCACGCGTTCGCTATACTCATAGTTCTTAAATGCCATAAGGAAGTAAATCACCTTAAGACGAGATCGACATTGGCGGAAATAAGGACGAAATATTGGATTCCGAAAGGTAGAGTATTGGTGAAAAGGGTTTTAGGTAAATGCGTAACCTGTAAGCGCTTGGAAGGAAAAGCATATGGTGAGCCTAAGACTTCTGCGTTGCCAAGTTTTCGAGTACAACAGGCAGAGCCCTTCAGTAATACTGGGGTGGACTTTGCAGGTCCCCTCTATGTAAAAGATAAGAGCGGAAACATGGTCAAAATGTATGTAGCCTTGTTTTCATGCTGCGTAACGCATGCAGTTAGTTTAGACATAGTCCAAGATTTATCCACGGAGTCATTTCTGCGATGTTTCCGTAGGTTTGTGGCTAGAAGGGGGTCACCTAAGCTCATCATTTCTGACAATGCAAAAACATTTAAAGCGGCAGCCAAGATGTTGAGCAATCTTACAGCAGACCCAGCTCTTGTAAACTTCTTGCAAAGTGAAAGAATAAATTGGAAATTTAATTTAGAAAGAACACCCTGGTGGGGTGTGTTCTTTGAACGTATGGTGGGAACAGTGAAACGTTGTTTGCGAAAGGTTATAGGGAAAGCGAAACTTATTGAAGATGACTTGCGAACAATACTCCTTGAAATAGAAAACACTATCAATTCTAGACCTTTGACTTACATATACGAAGAACTCGATTCAGAGGCTTTAACACCTTCTCACGTAATGTACGGTAGGAGATTGTTGACATTGCCAGAAGATAATACACCATCTAACGAAACAGAACATTTATTTTCAAAAAGGTACAGGTATTTAGTGAACAAGCTGGAACACTTTTGGAACCGATGGCGGAAGGAGTACCTGGTGAATTTGAGGGAACATCATAAGATACAAGGCAAGGGGTCAGTTGAGGTAAGTATAGGAGATGTTGTATTAGTGCATGATGAAAATGTAAAAAGATCGCTATGGAAGATTGGAAGAATTGAAACAATAATAATGGGTAAAGATGGAGAAAAGAGAGGAGCAAGGGTACGTATAATATCAAGAGGTAAGCCGGAATTCATTTCTAGACCATTACAGAAATTGTATCCTATCGAAATGAAACTAGAAGAGAGACATGAAAGGAAAGAAGAGGAACGAATGAATGTAAAGGAGAGGCCTCGCAGAGCAGCGGCACGCGACGCAGAATGGCGCACGCGCATGATTCTTGACTCCAGGGAGTCAAGAAGGGGTGGTGTCAAGGCGCTGGCATCGCTTGGCGCAGCAGAACAGCATGATTAGCGCGCGCTTGCTGTGCAAGGCTGGTTTATGTTAGGACAATATATTAGTTTGACAGTTCATACGGTTGTTTTTTAATGTTTGCACGTTCTCACATGTATCAGTTGTAGTTGTAGAGATGGAGTGACAGTGATAAATCTTACAGTTCAAGCAACAATTCTGTTTTCTTTGCCTACGCCTTCATTACCTTTTAGATAGGGGTATCGGTAGCGGTACCGGTCCCAACAGCTCTATTGCAAGAAGCATAGTTATGTACGTAGGGATAATCGTTATTCAGCTCTAGCATACTTCGCTGTGGTCTGGAACCGTGCCTGCGCAAGGATACTCTAGCAGTTATGGGGCTGACGCTGGAGTTGAAAAGGGGCATATTGCATAGTGTGTGTTAGGTCGATCATTGATCATTCGGTGATTAGCTTCTTGTGATCACGTGTTTACACACTTTCTGCGTTTGTCTGGCCTGCGTGGGACCTTTTCAACGAATAGAAATGCTATAGCGCTAGAGAAAATTTCTCTGTAGCAACTTTACCTGTCAAGTTAGCTTATTGATAGGCCTACCTGTTTTTCGAGCCTGTCAGACCACATGATTTAAGACGACCCCCGTTCTATAGATTTCTATTAAGTGATTACCTGTTACTGGTTTTGATGGTTTTGTTTACCCGTTACGCTCTTTTGCTTCCGTTTCTGAGCAAGAGGGAAAAATGTCAACCGCTGGTCATGGTGAATTGTCACCGCAGGCTCTACTTAGAGTGCTTGAGGTTTTAGTTTGCTAGCAAATGGCGCGAAAGAACATACGTAGATAGTCTGATGGCAATGAAAAAATAATAAAATTAGGTAGAAGCTATTATACGTATAATGTATAGGGTGAATCTTATAAATTTTTTCTTTCTACATTTTGTACTTGCAAAATATAAGCTTTATCATCTTTTGATTAGGCATCACCACCTGGGCCCAGGGTCTCCCCACTACAGCTACCTCATGCTTTTATTAATTCAACTTCTTATATCTGCGACAATATAGGCTATGTTTGTATCTAGACCAACAGAGATGTTAAGTAATGTCTAAGTTTGTAAGGAGGGAATCTACAACAATCCATACAATTCCACTATACTGCATACTACACCCACAGTGTACAGTGCACACAAATAAATATAAAATTTTCAAAAACTGTGATAGGTTACAAAATGAAACCTTTTATTTTGAGAACCTAATGTCCATCCAAAGAAATTAGACCCACAGGGACATTGGGAAATTTCTGCGTTTCTAAACAGGGGGGCTTCCAATATCCATACAATTCCACTATACTGCATACTATACCCATAGTGTATAGTGCACACAAATAAATATAAAATTTTCAAAAACTGTGATAGGTTACAAAATGAAACCTTTTATTTTGAGAACCTACTGCTCATGTAAAGAAATTAGACCCATAATGATTTTGGAAAATTTCTGCATGCCTATGGATGGGGGCTGCAACCATCTAAGTTATGCTAGCATAGAGCATGTAGTGTGCGGAAACCTTCCCCCTGTGCGGCAAGCGTTGGGACTTTGCGCTGGCTGCCACGCTGCTGGGGTGGGACCGGCGCGGTGCTGTTTAGCGAGTACTAATAATTAACAATTGATTAACCATTAATTTATAGCTTTAGTTTATGTACAATCCAATGAGCTACAAGGACATGTCACATGACCATTACGTAACCTTGATACTGATTGGTTCAAACCACTTGGAAGGCAAAATAAATTTGGTTTGAACAGGGCCTATAAAGTGCAGAAATGGTGTTGACTTGTGCTATCTGTGGATTCCGTGCAAAGCCAGGTTGTGGCATAAAGTTCCATCGTCTTCCCTTGAGGAACCCAACAGCTTTGAAAAAGCTACTACCTTTGCTAGGTATCTAGAGCAGAGATATTCCAATATCCAAGTACACCAGAATTTGTAGCCAGCATTTCGATGGAAGGAGTAAGAAAAGGCAAGTAAGCAGAACTAAGCCAGGTAGATGTTTGGAAAAAAGGGGAAATAATATTGAAATATTGGTGCAGGAATATTCTCACAAAGTCTTCCAGTGCATAGCACAGTGAAGCTATGTGTTTACATTTTGCTTTAGGCCCCATCCCAGCGGCGCACTCGCATTTAGCAAATTGTATATCTGCTGTTGGAACTTCTATTCTTATCATCAATGAATAGATTTTATCTTTACGCATTTCTGGCAGACACGATGAAATTATTATCAGTGTTCGGAACCCTGCTTTTAAACAAATATCCTGCACATGCCCGGCTTTAACCATTTGGAAAGGCGATTCTCGGAGAGACTTGACGTCTTGCTTTAATGTGCTGTCTGCAGGGACAGCTTTTATGAAGTAATTCAATACTTATGACATAGAAAAATTTTGTAAAGTCGGAAATATCGAAGGAGATTTGTAAATGTCCTGTAGCTTCATGTAAGTGGCATTTGCCTGAGCCGCCATCGCTATTATTTATATTTTTCGTTCGCGCTTTGCCCTCCAGTCGATTTGAGCCAATCAAAATTAAGGTTACGTAATGGTCATGTGACATGTCCTAGTATCTTATTTTTATCTCAGTTAGCCAGTGTTAGTTAGTTTCTGATTGGTCAGTTAGTGACACTGGGCGTAGACAAACTTTAGGCTTATAGATGTGAAGCATGTTTGATTTGGGCAGTTTTTATGATAGATTGCAAAGAGAGAACATGTATACATTGATTATTCATAAATGATTGTGTTGAAATAAAACAGATTGGTGTGTTCATTGCTCAGTTTCCTACAACCAGATAGAGAATAGTTGGTTCTCTAACATGTAGTATTAAATATCCAGGTTTGGTTTAAATGTAGTACTGACTTGGTGGATGCATTTTACTCACTGGGAATGGATTAGGGCCACAGTACAGTGCTTACCTGTTCAGTGGCAAGTCTTCCTTGCTAAACTGACAGAAGCCTCTGAGGGTGCAGCCCCTTGACTGTCAAGGGTTGTCAAATAATTCTGATGAAAACAATCTGTTAGAGCAGTAGAAACAATTGTTAAGATAGTGGTAGTGAAATGAGGTTGAGATGATGAACTTTGTGTACAAAGCTTCTGACTTTGCAGTAGGCCACTTGAATTTAGTAGATTAATTGCATGCACTATAGGATCTATAATTTGCCCAGAATATCAAATAGTTGGTTATTTTCCAGCCTTCATTCATTGTGGCACCACACAGGAACTTTCTCTGAGGTGTGTTGCCCTTCAAGGCCCCCACGACATTACGTCACTGCAGGGTAACTACTATGTATTTACCGCTTTTAGAAACTAACGTCACCGGCATTAAAGCATCTGTAAAGAATATATAGAGCAGGCCCTTAAGCTTTCGGGCCCTCAGTTCATGTGAAGCATGCCAAGTGGCGTAACGGAGCAGTGTGGGGCCCTTAGTAAAATTGATGCTTGAGGGCCCCGGTATTAAAGTATATTTTAGTGCTGTGAGAGCCCCTTCGAGACCCAATCTATTGATTGGTGCCCTTATGCCTATGCTTATAGGACCAATCATTCTGTTATGCCACGCAGTGTGCAAGACTGGTCAGTCCATCCCTCCTTGGCATAAGTCTCCTTTAACCAGGGACTTATTAAAAGTCTCGTCTACTTCGATAGATGTGAATGCGGATGTCTGGGTGAATCGTCTCACTTTGTGCAGTTTTCCCCGATATACTTGGCATTTTGTAAGCAAATTAAAGAAAACAAAACAAAGCAAAACAACAAGCCAAGCCAAACACCGCCTCTCCATCGAAACCCCAATAAATTCACATTCGTTTGTATACAGTAATAATATATAACGTTGATACTATGCCAACCAAGTACGAATGTGCAAGAAGTGGAATCAGCAATTTTCAAAATGTCGCGTTTTTCTAGAAACTGTCTCTGCTCTGAGGTTTTCATAATGGCGGCACTTTAATTGATTCTAGTTTCCCTGTGTTTTCTCGCGCATGGCAAATACATTTTTCCCTCTTGTTCCGTTTCTCCTAATTTTTGTCTTGCAAGTAAGATCTATGTGAGTTGCTGTTACAATAACACGTGGTTTTCTTCAGTTGTAAGTACATTTTGTCTAATCTGATTTCTTTGTAGGTTTAACGAGGTTAATCGGCGGATGTGCAGTTTAGGGTAACAGCCAAATCGCGTTACATTCTATACGAAAGTACTCCTTACGATGAAGAGAGTCGAAACAAACGATGAAAAGTGCGGGGCGGATGTTAACAATCCGTTCCTGATGAAATTGCTTGTAACCAAACTCGACGCTGTTTATTTCCTCGTGGGACAGGGTCGCGGAGCGCAGGGTTAGGGTCAGTCCTAGATTTTGTTTGTTTCAAATACTATGGTCTCTCTACCGACGAAATATATGAAAGAATCGTTATTTCTACTGCGTACTTGATCACACTTCCGGCTTTAGACATTGTCGAGTCATAAGGGGTTTGTACGCAGAGCGTTAAATGTTTTCCTTTATAATTTCTCTCGCATACGCAATGCCGCAAATTTTATTGCATATTCGTGATGCACACAGTGAGCACTTTCAAATGATACATAGTATATGCGAAAATTCCGTGCAACGGATTGTTAACATCCGCCAAGTGCGGTTCTACCATAGAAATAGGAGGACTAGAATGCGCGCTCTATTGTTTCGCTTTTGTCTGGTATGTAATACCCATGAGGAGCAAAGATGGTAGCAACACGTTGGCAAAAGAATGTTACGGGCTATGCTGTCAAATGGTGTTTTCAATCTATTTGGACTAATATTGAACCTATGTAGACTGTACATGCAATTTTTGGTGTGGTGAAGGAATAAGATTATCGGTAAGTGCCTTCAGAGTTTGAAAATTAACCTTTTTGTTGCGATTCCATCGCTTTTCAAAAGTTTGCTATATGTGCCTTAGGGTTTGTATCCTGTTCTTTAATGCCCCGAGAGATCCAAACAGTGACAGATTAACTAAGGATAAAATATCCACAACGTAAGTCAAGTTACTTTGTTTCATAGTTAGTTGAAACGCATAAGAAAAGTACTTTTACGCGAAACATCAATCTTTGACAGGATAGGCCAAGTACTTCCTAGAGGGGTAGCGCGAATGTGGATAATACATCTATGTATGTTTTAGCATTGAACCATTCCATACAGTTTAAGACTCAGGATTTCAAATAGTTGTCAGCTATCAGGTAGTTGTGTGTCAGCTGCAGATATATCGATGGTACCCGCATCAATTGTATACATCTAGGCTAGTGTGCATGCCATGCGGCCTACTCCAAGGAGGAGTACATCTTTTTCTAGGAGTACTGGCATGAAAATTATTGATGTTAGTGCTGTAGTACAAGGAAACAATAACAGCATGACCTATGTGTGTGTCATATTAGCGTGAGTGCAAAGTAACTTAGTGAATCTCCGATGTGAGCCTTAGACGGAATGCACCTAGGCAACTTGGTTGTATCCTAATCAAAGACATGGTTGTATCCTAATCAAAGACATAAAGGACGGGTGATACTTACTTGTGGGGAGGAATGGAAGACATTCTCATATTGTTGATGGAATTTTCATCCCCCCCTCTTAGATTTATGTAAAAAGTTTGATCCCTACTCCAGGATTTCAGAAGAAACTCTATACTCTTTTTAAAGTGCTCTTTATTTTCATTCCCTCTCCCTCTGAGTGTGCAGAATTTTGGTCCCCTTCCTAGACATCTTCCACCCCCTCCCCTCAAAGAATTAATGGCCAGCCCCTAAGTAGCTGTTAATTATTTAGCTTCATAGGGGTAGTTTTGCTCCATACTTTAAAGTAGCTGCTAAATAGCTGCATAACTGTGTGATTGTTGTACCAGCCCAATTTACTTGTACTTTTTGAGACATATATTATGTTTTTGAGAAGTATATTATGTATATGAACAATATATAATGTCTTTAAGGAATAAATGAAATTCCTAAAAATGTGTTATTTTTGAGAAATACAATTTATGACAAATGTAGTATTTCAATATGATTCTGAAAAGGTTATGATTCAGAACATAGTTACCAGACAACATGCCATGAAAACAAATAAGTTGGTGGACATATCATTCATGAGAAGTGTAATATCATTAGCAGCGTTGTTATCTTTCAATTTCTATATTCACAGATTTAATAGAAGTGCAATGAGAGAAGAAATAGAATGGAACAATGCTTAGTCATAGGATTTTTTTATTCTTTTGGTGTCTTTTCTACAGAGGAATGGTAGAATGTTCCCACATGTATCACTGCATTCCTAGTATGTTTAATGCTTTGAAGTATGCCAAATAAAACATGAATTTTACTCTCTTGCTTCAAGATTTGACTAAAAGGTCCATCAAAGTTACCCTATGATACCCTAACCTTCATCTTATTGCAAACTTTATCAAATTTATATTGAAGAAAGCCTGGGTCACATTTGTTATTCAGATACCAGGATCTGATGGTGTAAGACTGGGAATGACAGAATCCTTTTTTATAATAGATAGGCTCTTCAACTGCAAAAGTGAAGACTTTTGTATACTCTAAGGTCTCTTCTGTTAGTTTACATCCAGCTGCTTGTCCAACATTTGTTCCTCCAGTTTTATCTACTGCACATATAGTATGACTAAATGATTACACTTATTTATTTGATTAAACCTTATATTGTTGTTATGTTAATGCAAAGCTAAAAAGCTCATGTGTTTTGAATAATTGGTTTCCGGAAGGTATCTGGGCAATTGATATCTTAGGGGGTATTGATATTGACCTGAGAGAAGCTGTGTCTCATATTTGCACCCAGATGCAAAACGTTGCTATTCCTCTCTAAATATGCAGGAATCTAGTAAAATCAGTAAATATTCTTGCAGCAGTTGTAGCTAGATATGCCCACAGTATTTGTAAATAAGGTCAATATAAGTCAGTAACCGAATTAGCGTTGAATAGAAAGTGACAAGGCTTACAAGTCACAAGGAAAACCCCTCGTGCGCGTATACTTTCAGATGAAAAAACAGGTTATTTTGTCCAGAAGTTAGGTTTTCTAAAGTGTGCATCAATTGTTATATCCATATTTATTGCTACAATCGTTGCCAAAATTGTTGGAACGAATTGCAGATTTTTCACACTTTTCAATACCTAGCTTCCCCCCTCCCCCGTACAATGTTGTGTTACAGTGATATACGCTTGGCGTCTCGTAGAATTCGATCGTTTTCACACGTAGCAACATCTTATCTACAGAATCCAACATTGTTTTCGGGGGGGAGGGGGCTTTAAGTGACTTAATCGGCTCGCTTAGTATCAGTACTATTTGAGTCAATGGCCTGCCTTTAATTCTCAGAGATGTGTGGTGTTCCAAGTAATTTCGGCAACGATTGTCTGAGGGGGGTAAATTTGAAATTTGCTGTGTTCTTTGTAACTTTCCTGTATTCTAAGTGAAATTATGCCGCTGAATCTGAAAATGGCATCTAAATTTCAATTTGAGGAATATATGAAGAGTTCTGACGTCATAATTGCTGATAGGCTATACATGTTCTCTAAAAGGCTATGCTACCTCTCCCTGCTATAATTTAATGTAAACAGAGTGCAATCTTTAATTGTCAAGTTCTATATATGTATAGTAGTGTATGTTTACATATATTTGGTACGACATAGTATTCGGGGAAGCTTTATCAGCTGCTAATCAGTTAGAAACAATACCAAAATAGACGTTGGGAGGATATGAGCGAAATCTTAGTGCTAGTAGCAAGCTAATATAAAAGACCCTCAGTATCGTGTATGGGTGCCAAATGTGTGGTAATGGTAGAAGACTTCTTAGCTCAGATGTAACACGGATGAGGTTGTTATGGTGTGCTACTCTATTCCTTAGTGAAAGAATGGCCACTGCTATATTTGTGTGTAGGTCATGCTGCTAAAGTTCAGTGTACAGTTATCGTCACCCTACAGTTTCATAAGTGGTTGCCTGGTAACTAATGGCCGCGAATGACGTTTCACGTCTGAATGCGTTAGGGGGATATAACAAAATTTCTGATTGTAGAAATAAAGAAAAGGTTTGGTGCGTTTTTGATTTTCAATGCTACGGATTTGGATTTAGGAATAGTCTATAAATGTGAAGTAGATTCAATAACTTTCAGGGAGTACGGTGGAGGGTCTTCCGCTTGGTTACACGTATGAGAGGTGCTATTTCGACTGTGAATGTCTGCAGACAGGGCCAATGGGGTGGACATAGATAAATGATCCGTAAATATCATATAGATTGGGTGGCATCATTTCAATTTTGCTATCAGTTAAAGTGGAGCGAATGCAAAGACGTAGCAAACTGCCGAAAATGCTTTGCATCATTTATTCTGTAAAATAGCGACTATATTACCTTCAAGTCTCCCATTAAAAGCACGACATCTCTGGGGGCTGGGGGCTTCAGCCTCCTTACTTTCTTCCAGCCAGCACTTTTTGAAGAGCAATTTTGCTTAGGCAATTTTACTCACTTTGTAGCCCCCCCAAATGCTATTTGGTGGTGCTTTGCCTGATATACAGTATAGCTGCTTTGTACAGAATTGGTATCTCGGACGGTTTCCAACGGTTACCAGTTTAGTGAACCCCTTACTTATGGACTATAGGTAGCGTATTCAATCCAAAAGATACCTCTATATAATTGACATTTCACTGATGCTTATGAGGACGCCCTGTTATGCACCTCCCCCTTGCGCATTGGATAGAAATACCCAATTCTGTCAGCTTGCGAACGGTTTCCACTCACAGTAAAAAGGATAAGATATTCACTTCCTCTTTCCTCCAAAATCCTCCGGTAACCGTGCAACCGTGCACAAAACTCGACGATCCCAGTCGATCGTGTGGACTAAACAGTGCAGAAATATTACCTAAGGTAGCCCTAACATCAGTGGACTATATTTGGCTGAAGATATCGCAGAAACGCACACTTACAGACGAAATATAATGAGATATATAAGTGGCAACCATTGTGGCAACCGTTGGCTTCGCCATCATAGTCTATTTTTAGTAGCATTGTAGTATAGTAGTGGACGCTCAATGGTTCCTGTAATGAGTAGATAGTATGCGCGACGCAGTCTTCTTTCCTACTATTTTCTTCGTAAGTAATCAAACACAATCTAAGACTTTAGTGCGAAGCACTAGCCCTCATCTTTCTTATTGTGCAAGGCAGAATACACATACACCGTAGAAATAGTAAAAGTAGAGGAGATTATACGCCATGGAGAGAGAGTTCAACTCATTTAGACAAAATTTTTGTGTTCATATATAAATTAATACTTCTTTCTATTTCCTCTAGTTTCTACAATACATCTAAGTCGTTTAGGTATAGTGTCAATTGTTTTCTTAATAAGGTCTCCGTTAACACAGAGTAGTGCATTTGATACCCTTTGCAAACAAGAATTGTATGGTTCATATGTTATTGTTTTTCTCAGCGCTTCTTCCTGCAATGCCCTTTTTACATTACTGAAAATGTTCTCCATGGGATTCAGGTCTGGTGATCGTGGGGGTATTCATATTAAGGTAGCACCAATGTCCTTCAATGCTTCCCGTGCAACTTTACTGTTCTGACACGGATCGTTGTCCATGACGAAGACTTTTTGTATTCGACTGCTTCGTGAAGACATGCGTGCATTAATAAAAGCTTGGAGTAACTTTCTTGCTACAAAGTTCGCAGAATACTCTCCAGTCATTTTCTCGTATGATTCTGCCACAATTACTCCACCACGTTATGCTATGGCAACCAGAAAGTGCACTCGTCTACCCCCCGCCAGATCTTTTGACCCTGTTGTTGTATACTGGAGGCCCTCACTCCGCTTCCGCCAAACCTTCCCCCCTGCTTTTGAAGCCTCACGTAATGGATTGTATTTGTGCACGAATGAGACAGCATCTAGATAGAAGGCCACTCTATCTCTCCAGAAATCATCGGTGAATTGACTCGGTGATTGTTTGGCGAATACTTTTCTCATGTATTTGTCCTTCTTGGATAGCAAGCCCTTCTTCCTTGGCTGTAACTTTTTGTATCCAGCAGTATTTAAGAGGCGCACAAAAGATCTATAGCTTCCTCTCGTCATCCCACTTTCTACCATAACAGTTTTGACTGTAGGATTTTGTCCATCATCTCTGAGTTTTCGAAAAGTTCTCATGAACTGCGCTGCATCTCGATTCAATATAGTTCTTGGTCTCCCTCTTTTTCCTACTTTAACATCCTTCTACTGTCCCATTCAGCTGGTCCCATTCCCTCTTTGCAGCAGCGATGTACCGAGGATACAGATATTTTTAAGCTCTTAGCAACTTCTCGGTAGCTCTTCCCTTCAGAGGTAACCTTCAGATAAGCTAAAGCTCAAGCTTTTCCGCATAACTTTCTGTTGAACGTCATTGCTGTACTGCTGGTAATGTTAGGCAGAACCTTCTTTTATACATGTAGCTACTCATATCGTATAGTAATACGTGTAATGGACCGCTATATTGATGTCCTCCTTATCACAACGTCACTATTGACCAACAGGTTACCATAGCCTCGTTCCCGTCCTAGTACACTTACTCTTGTCCAATTCGAATGTTGGGCCACGAGTGTACATTCCTCTCAATAAAATGGTGAAAAATAACTTAATTTCTATGTACTTCCTTATGTTACGGACACATATTACTTTCTACAGGTAATGAAAGACTGTTAGAATACTAAACCTCGTTCCCATGACTGATAGTTGACAAACTGACATCACAATTTCCATGATAACCGCGGGCTTCTACGTGCATAATCTCAAATATCCATCTCACATTGTTATTTCATGTTATCTCGGGTCATTTTTAGCCTCTATGTGTATATAGTTCCTTAAGAAACTGAAATGATTGCACTCAAGTGAAATAGTGTGAAAAATCATTGGTTTTCACCCTTACCGGTGCCATTTTCATACTAATGATACCTTTTACGTAAAAACTGACTTCAAATTCAGAATCTACGGTGTAATTTTACCCTAATATGAGTTTATCTCTCACATATCTTAATATTTCTTCTCCACCCTCTTCAGACAATCGTTGCCAAAATTGTTGGAACGAATTGCAGATTTTTCACACTTTTCAATACCTAGCTTCCCCCCTCCCCCGTACAATGTTGTGTTACAGTGATATACGCTTGGCGTCTCGTAGAATTCGATCGTTTTCACACGTAGCAACATCTTATCTACAGAATCCAACATTGTTTTCGGGGGGGAGGGGGCTTTAAGTGACTTAATCGGCTCGCTTAGTATCAGTACTATTTGAGTCAATGGCCTGCCTTTAATTCTCAGAGATGTGTGGTGTTCCAAGTAATTTTGGCAACGATTGTAGGAAGTACCATGTTGGAAAACTACGCGTCAAACGACATTTAGCCTATGTTCTTTACGTAGAGCTCACAGTGCCGCTTCTGTCTTTTTGCCAACGTGGTGCTACCATTTTGACTCCCCATTGGCATTACGCTCCACGTGACCTGCCGCGCATTCTAGTCCTCCTATTTCTATGGGTTCAACTTACTAATTACTTATTTAGCCTTATTTTTCGCTCGATCAACATTGAAATCCCTTTGTCCATTAAGAAACTTCCGCCAATTCTACAACTAACGCTAACCCTAACCCTGACCCTTACCCTGCATAAAACCCTAACCCTGACCCTAACCCAAACCCAAAGTAATTGGTAAGTAGAACCGCACTTTTTATCGTTTTTTTTCTACTCTCTTCATCGTTAGGAGTAATTTCGTATAGAATTTAACGCGATTTGGCTGTTACCCTAAACTGCACATCCGCCCTGTTGTTATTGGCGAAGCGAAGGCTTCATGGCGTCGTCTTCGTTTAGGCTTGACAAACCAAACAGCCCATTGCGAGTGTATACGAGTCTAGTATTGTAAATATGAGTTAATAAATAGAAGTAGACAAAGTGTCTAGAGATGATTTAAATCAGAATATATGCAATAAATTGTATACAAGACGTGAGAATTGTTTTCGTTGTGGTTTGGCTCTATTAATATGTAAGTTCCGAAATTATCATAGGATAGCAGAAATTATTGCTTATAGATGTATGCATTATGGTTCATTTTCAGCGTGTTGTAGGATGATTTATATGATTTATGATTGTAAGAAGAGTTGACTTTAAAAGTTAATATGCAGCAATACACATAAACAGAAAATGAAACGTGATGGTCTGAAGTTACGACAACTTATTAGGATGTGAATTCCTCTGTTAAGGCTTAAGGTTTCAAGATTCTTGAAGCTTCTCTCGACGGTTTGTTTGATATGCTTTTATAGAATATGATAAGTGGCGTATCATGTGTAGATATTCAGATTGTATAGGAATGTAGAATCACAGATTAGAATCACAGAAGTCCATAATACCATGATCATTGAATGATTGAAAGGGATCTATGAATTTATAAACAATGTTTTATTCATACGTTCTTTGACTAATTGTCAGAGGATTAAAGTATTTTGAATAGGATCTGGTTCATCTTAATGTGGCATTCATGTTGGAGAAGTTAGTTCTACAAGTCCTATTTTCATTCATTTGTAATGGTCTGATGATGTTCCCAAGAAAACCCTCTACTCATTCAATATATAGAAATACCTATGGAGATTGGGACGTTTCAGGACTATACGACCAGGCCTGTTAACTCCCTAACGGAGATAGTAAGGAACTATCCAAACAGCGACATGGTTCTATCCTTATCAAGCGAATTGTGTTCCTCCAGCCCCTTTCCCCAGTGTTCACATGTAGTGCTTCCACTTTCAGGTCTCCAAACCAGGTGGACTTGTGTTGACCAAAATCTCTTTGTACAGACCTTTTTATTTTCTTAATATCTTCATGATGTGCTGTTGCATTTTAATCTGTAAAAACGATGAAGAAGTTCAGTTTTTTTGTCATGCCGAACCCCTAAGTTCTACCTTCTCACCATTGGTTGAAGATGGCCAATGTTATATTTCAGACACATTAGAACAATAGCAAATGCAATTGGTTGGTTACAAGAATTGTTGTTTCCTACTTGGTTTGTGCTCCACATTGATTAGTAGTGACATTTTTGTTATTATTCTTACGTAAACAATGACGTGATTTCAAAGATTAACACATTATTCCTTTCTTTGAGAAACTGTTTCAAAATTTAATTTTAGATTCCTGTTTAATGGGAAAATATCATCAAAAACAATTGGAAAAAAATTGATGATAATTATCTTTATCATTATAATTTAAATGTGATTGAAAAATGTTGTGATATTCCATGATTTGTGTTTCTTCAACCTTTTATTTCAATTTCAAGGTGTTGGCCTTCGTATAGATATCTAATACTTTGGAATCGCCTCGAACAAGCTGCCAATAAATAAGTCCTCTTGCAAGAATTTTAACTTCTACCAAAACACCATTGAATTAGCTTCCATTCTAGATCGTGATAACGCCCTTGATGAAGATTCATTGTTGAATTTAGACTTATCTTTTACTATTGTGGACAAAGGGACTTTCTACAATGAGCTTTTTATGCAACACGCTACAAGTAATATTATTTGTCCCCCTCGGATAAGCCCTCTCTTCGAATGAGCCCCTACGCAAACGGTATCAAAACTGAATAACCCCCTGGGGGATGAACTCGAGGATTTACAGTATCTACAAAGAAATAACTACAATGTAATACAACAGGATGAGCATGGGTTTGCATACCAACTCTGTGGCCATTGTAAGCAATTCACTGGTGTACATACATGTTATGTATTTATAAGAAACCTGGTTCAATGCCTAGCAGTAATGGTTCTTAATTTCTCGTTATATTGTAGTCCTAAAAGTCTCTTAAAAGTTTCTTAAATTAATGAGAAACGTTGCAGTGAAAATGAAAATGAAGCGCAAAACATCTCAGTCTTTTGTAGGCTGAGCTAATAGAACATACTATAGTTGAAAGTTTTTTAGTTCATGGAGGGGAAAAAGGGTTTCAGTATGTGTGAAAGGTGGCATATAATAAATTTAAACAAATTCTGAATCCATTCTGATAGTTCTAAAAGTTTCTTAAATGTTAAGCTGTCTAGTACTCGGTGTCTTATAAACCTGTTTCTTATACCAACAATCGTGGAGAGTAGTATCATCAATGGTGAACACTTTGGTAATGAGTAATGAGGGTCAAAGGGCAAGGGGAAATAGAGAGGGGGCAGAGGGCGTTCTTTCTCTATGGTAATTTGAAGTAATGCTTTGGGGGTGGGGGTGTCCTCAGGCTACTGTGATCGTGTCAGCCCCGGACAGCATTTCTGTTTGTTCCCTTGTGATCAGTAAAAATTCATGAAGAAAGGAAATTTTCTTGAAAGCCGAATTGCAGGAACCCAGAATGCATGCCATACTATTTAGTACAGATGCCTCTACCTTTTGATGCGACTGTACCAATGTCAGTACCATTTGATATGACTGAATCAATGCCCATACCATCTGATACAAATGTAGCAATGCCAGTAGCATGTGATACAACAATACAATGGCAAATATGGTTTGTTTTAAGTAGCCTTATAAGATGTTTTCTCACCATTGGTTTATTTGTGCCAGGGCCATAAATTTGTTTGTTTGCATTTGTTAATTTTAATATTTCATTTAAACTAGATTGTGTTTTTTAGATATTCAAATTAATGGAGGAAAAGATTCCAGGTATAAGCATTTCTGAGTTGCTGTCATGCATATATTGATATTCTATCCTCTCTGTTTGCGTCTTTTTTGCTCTCCAGTTCTTATGTCTTTGATTCATTTTGATACTGAAGGCCTGCTCTACTTATAGATGACTTTCATGTCACAAAAGTATCTCGTTCTACAGGGGCACTCATATACAGGTAAAAAAGAGACTAGGTATATGAATGTCATCTAAAGAGATCTGATTTTCGTTGTTTTTCATATTAAAGTTGTAGTCTACTGGGCACATGACATATTCAGAAGTAATTATGATTCAGAGCCGGAGAAGGTACAGCAAATCTTTAGTATAAATGGATATGAAAGGAAGATGCTTGGCTTGCTTCGTTTTCATTGGAAATGTTACTGAACTTTGCATCAGAGGTGATGTGTGATCCTGACAGGTATAGGCTAGCCTATTGCATTAGACTTTGTTGATGCACTGACCCTTCAATACGAATAGCACAGTTGGAAATTCATAGTTTTATGCCATGGATCTGAAGTAGTTCTGCCACCTATTGAATATTCTTTACATTCTTTCTATGTTAGAATAAGATCAGATGATTTGATGGTTACCCTGTAGGGTAGATTCTTCAGAGATGACCTGACACAATGTTTGATTTTCAGAAATAGATAACATATCAGCAGGATCACAAATGGACAACGAAGAAATTGAACAAGTCCACATTGGTAATTCATGATAAGAAATTCCCTTCTAGTTTTCATGTTGCATTATATTGAGTAATTGAATTGAACTATTTTTATTTAAATGGATTGATGAATGAATTGAATGGCATTATTAAGTAATGCCATGGAGACCTTAGATACTAAAGCAATTTCATGACCCATAGAATGCCATGCTATGGAACTGAATATGACATGGTAGTGTGGTTTTCAATGAACTGTCAACAGTAAGTATTTGAAGGAATGAAAGTATTAAGTACATGATCAATAAGTTCCTTTTGTTCTTTTGGTTGTCTAATATGTATTCTTTAATTGGTTTTGTCACATACTTATGTTCTATCACATTTTTTCGATTATAAGCCGCGACTTATAGTTCTTATTTGGAACATTTGAAGCGGCTTTTAATCAGGGTCGACTTATAATAAAGTGGTTTATATGTTTATCCAAGATGTCCCACCATCATAACACTTCACTTATGTTGTGAAGAGGTCGTTCGATATTTCTGGTATTGCAATGAAGATGACAAATAAATATTCCTGGACGGAAAAAATACCCTTGGATATCATTGAGCACATAGAAGATGCCACGCTTGACAACGTTTTTGTTGCTTAAGCTATTTAGTTGAAGTGTCAAGTTTTTGAAGCCTTTATACCCAAGAGTGTGTTTGATTCGAAGTGCTGCATACTATAATCTTTGCTTCCGTTTCTTTTTACAAGAAATATCTCTGTGAAGTTACAAGTTTTACGTTTGCGGCTTATAATTGCAAAAATATGGTATATGTGTTTTAGATTCGGCCAGACAGTCAGAAGACAGAAGGGGACTGTTGACTTTAAGTAAGGTTTTCTAAAATATTTATTATACAGAGTTCGTGCTCTACCTTGAATTTGTCGACTAAACAATAGTGAGTAGGTACAAATTCGTCAATAAAATGGACAATGGTATGCTGTATTCATTTTGTCATGTGAATGTATCCGTACCTGCCAATATATGTCTGCCTACCTTCCAGTCATTGTCCCATGTTTCATACTCTGACAAGTGTTAGACAAAAGCGTGTTTTCCGTCTGCGAAAAAATGTTCTCATTTGTTCATAGAATTGTGAAATTCTGTAATATTGAAAGTTTGCTCACTGGATGATGTAAGATTTATATTATGACTTAATGAAATGCTGCAATGACTAGGCTGGGAAGTTGTTACAATATGCAGCTGACTGTAGACTTTACTCATTATGGAGGCTTATTCTTGTCAATTCATGGTCATAAGGGTGTGGTCTACTTATTGCTATGTTGCCACCCTTCATTATGGGGGCTCTCTAAGTATTATCATTTTCCTATCTCCTTTATAGAAGTTGCTCTTAAATGTTTGCAATGTAGTCATCCCACTTCTAAAGGGGTGCTCTCTAGTTAGTACCATTTTGTCACCCCCGTCAGTAAGTGTGTGCTGTCCAATTGTTACCATTTGTTTCAATAGGTGTGCTCTTTCATTGTTGCCAAGTTGGATTACCCATAGTAAGGGGTACTCTTTGATTGTTTGTCATTCTGAACATCTCGTAGTAGGGCATGATTGCCACAGAACCTGGAAAACCTGGGAAAATGCCCACTTTTTAAGAAAATCAGGAAAAGCCTGGATAATTTAGGGAAAAATGTTGGAAAAGCATATAAGTCAGGGAAAAGTCGAGAAATTATTTTTGGGTTAGATCTTATCATTATCACACTGTTGTCGTGTCTTTTATTGCTCGATATTGACCTGAAATAGTAGAATAGTCAACATCCTAGCAGTAAAATGGGTGTTGTCATGAAATTCAAAATCTTAATGCGTGTACCTCGCTACAGGGTTCATACAGTCAGGACAAATCAGGAAAAAACATTTGTTTTTGAAAGCAGTCAGGAAAAGTCAGGAAAAAGTCATGAAAATTGATTGAAACTTAAAAGAAGTCAGGAAGAAGTCAGAAGTGTTTATCATCTATGCAGATAATTTTTTGTTTTTTTTTATATATACGTCTAAATCTTACAGCACAAGAAATAAAAAACACAAAGTACATAAACGATACTGCAAGGAGTATGCTATGCCATATCAACCCTGCAGCCTACACATATAAGGGATCATTCACCCTTTACGCAACGCCTCAAAAGGGGAGGGAGGGAGGGAGGGGCATTTGAATTCCGTTGTAGATAATTTCTTTGGTACTGAACAGGCAGCTGTACACATTGCACAGTTTGTGGTATTTTTTGTTCCAGTTCAGCAGAGAGCGTCTTTTTTTAATCAGATTGGAAGAATGTGCCCAATTACATAGTTGTAACGGATGGGTCAGTCGCTTGCATCATTTGTAGCAATAGTTGGTCTGGGGAAACATTATTTTTTCTAGTCTGTAGTCTGGAAAACACCTTTATCTTCAAGAAGAAGTCAGGAAAACTCAGGAAGAATTTTTAGGCAAAATGTGTTTGAACCCTGTGATAAATTCCGCCCAGTCTGTGGTGGCTGACACTTCCCTTTGGTTATAGAAAAGTCAGGGAAACGTCAGGGAGAAGTCAGGAAGTTTGTCTTCTCATTTTTTGTGGCAGCCATGTAGAAGCTGCTCTCTAAGTGTTACAATGTTACCCTTTACAGGCCTCCCAGACAGCATAAAAAAGAAAAGCATAAAATATTGGGCTTAGCACAATTTGTGGCAAAGTGGTAGAAAATATAGCAACTGGATATGCATTAGCATAAAATGTCATAGGCATTGAGCTCAAGAAATATTTTTCCCATATTGTATCCCTTAAAGTGCCTGTGACATGATTTGTTTTATTCGCGTAAATGATTCATCACAATGCCTTAAGACCATGTCTAGAGTTCTTTTTCGGAAATGAAAGCGTTTTGATACAGAAATCAAGCGAAAAAGTGCGGCCTAGCCGTGTGGGTTCATCACAGATCGCCATTCCCTCGTGACGTCACGGGATGAACTCGTTCTCGAGGCTACCACTTTAGAACAGTGACAAGCAAGGACGCAGTACGTGCTAAGCTGCTTTTTAATGGAATTGCCGACTGTGGCGAAATGATATGTTGTTGAGAAGTGTAGAAACGTGAGTAGCGATGGTTTTTCGCTTCATAAGTTCCCAAAAGATGAGCGGACACAAATTCTGGTTGATGTTCATTTAGTAGATTACACAAGAAAGACGGAGCCATCTTGATTCAGCTATATTTATAGTATGGACTTCAATCCAAACTTGGGTAAAACAAGCATGATTGACGATTATCTTGGCTTCAATACAAGGTGAGGTACCTTTCCTGAAGTTGTATATGTCCGCTTGTCTAGCCTTGGGTCTTTGCCTACATCTAGGCATGCTATGATAGGCCATGCATTGTTTACTGTAATCATAAGTCATACTGGTCAGTATAATCTTATCCAAAATCTCTAAACTAGTAAAACTTAAAATAGATATATTTATCTGTCTCTTATCTAGACAGTTAGGAATGGGTGCTGTTCTTATTAAAAAGATTGGGTTGAATAAGCTTTACCTCGTAAAGTATGTATACTTTACGAGCATATTGTATACAGCACCTTGAAATATGGCAAGATAACTTGAAGGTACAGTACTAGTGTACTGGGTGGTTATGGTAACTGTACAGCTTTTACATTAGCAGTAGCCATAACAAATGGAAGTATCATAATTTTGCAATGAAACTGTTATTGATAGTCATAGGCAACTTATTATCTTTTCACCACTTCCAGGCTGTGGCAATTGCTTGTACCAATGCATACAATGATGAATTACTTCAGATCCTGGGACAATCATGTCATAAAAATAAAATGACAGAGACCTCATGGGATCAGTAGAAACTTGAGCATTTGTGGCATCAATTAGCATGAATACTTCATGTGATGATGGCTCAATGGATATCAACCAAGATGTATAGGTTTCATATGTACTTTATTTTGTACTTTATTTCTTGCTTCAATTTAGAAATGGAGATCCCATTTATATTTCTTGTCAGATTGTTATTAAGAAAAGAAAAATCATATCTTGATATAATACGTAAATACCAAGTGCAATTTTGTCATTTTTTTCTTCTAAATTTCTGCATTTTACTCGTTTCTTTTTGTGGCTGACAATTACTGTTGCATTGTACTCCAAACATGAATTCTTGTAGACAGTTTGCAGATCAGGAGAGAAAGATTTCTGTTTATGAGAGTAAATTAACATAACTATTTGCAATGTGTACTGAAGCATCTGAATCCATGTAAGTCAATAATTGCATCAAGTGCTGCAGCCATGGTTATCATAAAGTACTAAATTTGATGAAAAATTATTATCAAATTCTCCCTGCATTGTAACAATACCCTACTGCAGTTAGTATACAAGGTGAAACTTATGCGGGGCCTTCATAGGCTGTTTCTATGGCCTGACTATCAATGCAGGCAGCAATGAACCCAGAGTGATTGCTAATGCAGGCCAGTGCATCACATTTCTTTCATGCAACTTGCCAAAAGGATGTTGTACTGGTTGACAGAAAATGCTCTCTTCTTTTTTGTGGCTGAAAGTACCCATACAATAACCTAAGGAAATAAATATAAAAAGCATAAGCATATATAACTATAACTAGATAGTATGTGAACAAATGTATTATCGAGAAACTTCATGAACGTAAATCTACAAATTAGTCAATTACTCCCATGTGTAGAGATAGTTCTAATATCAATGTTTGTTTTGAACATTCACAAGTGGTAACACTTAGCACTATGTTTAGTATACAATCCTCATTTATATATTAAACAGGATTCCTCACCATTTTCTGTTCCTCCTTGATTTGACATAATTTCTTCGCATGAACTCAGGTCCTCTGGCTAGCGATTGGCCTAGCCACGGTTGCTCACTGCCATGATGTTATCATACACGTCAATATATCCGCAGGAACATCATCCAGCCCATTCTCTCCATCAATGTCTTCTGATAAAAAATTACTGCTTCCAGCACTTTCAAAATTATCAGCATATCGCCCCTACATTCGTCTGAAACATTGATCATCTTGGACTTTCTCCCGGTCTTCCTGTAGAACCTAATTAAGAGGATGGAAATGGTTCATCCCGTGACGTCACGGCCTACGTCCATCTGACAACCTAGATGGCGAGATTTGACGCAGAAAAGTGACAATAACTGTTTCAGTTCTTACATAATGCAAAAAATAAAGTCAGAACTGAAAACACCGACCTTTTTTCCATAAGATACCATATTAACTTGAGAAAGTATGAAAATCATGTCACAGGCACTTTAAGAGATACTGGCAGAATAGAGCTGTACTTGTGTAAGCGGGATCTGAGAATTGATGTTGAGAATTGATTGTAATAACCCTCTGCACAATAACTCTGTGCTGTGCAATTTTAGATAAAGACAAGATCAGATTATCTTTATGTGGGATTCAGTCTCTTGTCAGCGTGCAAGGAAATGAGAAGAAAAAGAGCATTTCTTCAAAACAAGAAAGCTATTCACAAGCATTTTGCTTTACCTGCAGGCACGTAAATGCCGAGGGATGTAGGGTGTAACACCCCACCCCTAATCTTCATCAAGACTTCAATTTGCCAATTGCCCTGAGATTTTCAGACTGCTGCGCTTCCCGACTAGTGTTTCAAGTTCATTTATGTCATAAATTCAGTTTTTGCGAATGATGCAAGTTTTTCCTATAGGGTTCTCCTTCTCAGTATGAAATTCTATGATGAAAACAAGAACATATTTTCTAAAAGGGCATGTTCCGACGTTTTAGAGGGCGTCACTTCAGACCCCCAATGTCAGGCACCATAGCTATGACAGATAACATAGTCTTTGATTCATTGGTGAAAGTTTTTGACATGCAAGAGTTTCAGACTGTGAATTTGGTTTTTACATAAACACAATCCTATTTAGTTGTTTGTGGGCCTGCCTTGTAACATTAAATTTTCATAGTGAATGTTGATAGTAAGCAATAGTTGATACCTTCATACAGATTGATACTTGACCCTTTGTCAGCCGGAATGTTGAGCTCTTCATGACCCACAACGTCCCTCAATTTACATCCCTGTTTACCTGTAACCATTCTATTATGTTGCTCATTCCTATTCTTTGTTCCTATTCGCTGGTTGGTTTTCCTTTTTCTATGTGGTTGTTTGTTTCTCTTTCACTTTGGACCGCATTAGCTTCATGCCCTTTATCATAAATGGCACAGCTTAAATCAACTTATTTGATACACTACCGCATTGGCTCCATAAAATATTGTGAAATTTAAGAGATTTTTTCATTAAATAGCATAAATTACTTGATACTATAGTATAAAATGACATAAAATATGGTAGAGAACTGGCATAAATTCATAAAAGAATCCCTAGATTTTGGCTGGGAGGTCTACCTGTATTAGTGTGGGATGCTGCTTAGTTGCTACCATTGTGCCACTCCTTTAGAGAGGAATTTTAATCTTTTTTCCATCTTTACTATTGTCTGTTGATTGATTGAGAAGTAATCACTCCATATACATTATTATAAGCGAATCTAGCATCTGAAGTATGTCATTTGAATGAAAATAGGCTGCTTGGAATTTATGATAAATATCCTTTAAATGGAGGACTTTACTAAGGTATATTTCTTGATATTCAATGGATTTCATATCTTTTATCGGTTGTATATCGTTTCCTATTGCTCTAGATGTCATTTGAGTGCTAATAGGCAAATGGAATTTATTATAAATATCTTTGAAATGGATGACCGAGCAAAGATATATTTATTGGTATTCAATGGATTTCCTACCTTTCATCGTTTTTAGATAGTTTGCTATTGTTCTAGATGGTTAGACAGAATAATATATTACACAATATTCTATTCTAGTTGCAGCCAGACAAGAGCATTCAAGGACAATAAATATTTTACCTGGAAGTACAGCTATCTTTGGATCTATTGGTTCCATTTCAATGTCATCAATTCGTAAGTTCACAATGTGCAGGTTATAACCTTCTTTTGATGGGTTGTGAATTTAGACGTAGATAGTTGAACCAGATGAAAATCAAACAGAGCCTGATGACGTATGTTTATATAGATTTATTGCTATTCTGTGTCACTCACATGTGAAGGACATCACTGACTCATTATGAGTCAAATACCGAGTATTATAACAGAATTAGAAATGCTTTAAAGAAGTTTGTTGCTGATGTTTTGAATTTTCGGAGTGATGTCATGAATTATCTGACAACATCATCATTGATGCCTTGTGTAAACTATTAAAGATAAGATACTATTTAAACGTATTTGATATTAGAGGAAATATAAATATTGACTAATGTATAAGGAGTGCCCCAAATATTGCAAAGTATAAGATTTTCTTTCAGATGTTTATTATTATTGAATATTCAAATGAGAAATAATAACGATAGCTCTGATACAGTTAGTTATATATTAGGACAGGATGTTGCAAATAGGATCCAAAATGATAATTCCATTGCATTAAATTACCTTCATCAGGATATTTTTCCACCAGTGTTGTTTTAGTTTTCCATTATTATTTCATTGTGTTTGCTCATGCGTGAAATATAGCTATGTTGCTCTTTTCTACTATTAAAGCTAATATTGCAGAACTGGAATCTGATGTGAGGTCATTACAAGAGAGCAACGTAGGTATGATTAAGTAGGACTTTTACTTTTTCATTTCATGAGTCATGGCGAAGCATACATTTTGATTTAAATACACAACACTCAATTTTGAACTCTAATTTCAATAAAAAACCGTGTGCTCCATGTTTGGCGAATGGTTTACTTTGATACATTTTTAGAGATATCTTTATGTATAACGCAGCATATCCTTCTTTCAATGAGGTTATACAAATTTTAACATATAGGAAACTTACCCATTGCTTAGAACCTCATCTCCATCGAATGGCATGTGTTTATCACTTTTTGCGGTTTGCGTGTGATCACACATGCTTCATGGAGAAGCTTGATGGTTATTGCACTTTTGGCGACATTATGATTTAAAGTTATATAAGGCAAGTATTTACATGAGAAGTTCTAAAATGAGAATGATGATGTAATGATACATAATATAATAAACACTACATTTCATACATCATATGTCATACATCAAACATCATATGTCACACATCTGCCATTGCACATCAGATTTGATTTTGATTGTTGAGATATTTTATAGAAAAATTAAAGATATTTCTCGGCATGTTTTGTTGAACAATTGACCAAATGCTTGCTGTTCTTTGACATGAATATTTCAGAATAGAGGAGATAACCAAGCCTTGAGAAAGGAGTGTATGTTTTATGCGATCTTCATGCTCGTGCTGTACAGCCTTCAAAACTTGTTTAGTATTCTGGAACTGGTCATACTGAAGATTAATGCCATAGCTTGTATCCGCCCAAAGTGATTTGATGTCGGGATGTGGTGAGGACTTCAAGGCATTTCGTATAATAGTTTGGCACTCAATAAACTTTGCTGAAGGGAGGATAAGATTTATGCCGTATCTAGATGTACTTATAATTAAAGAGCTGAAAGTTGAGCATAATAATAATAATAATAATAATAATAATAATAATAATAATAATAATAATAATGGAACCAGTCATATTTCATTCAATTAAGCTACAATTACAAATCTCACTATTACAAGGTAATTTGTAATTGGCTAGCCTGGGTTACAATACATGAGAAAAATCGTAAATAACAAGTGTTGTGTAAAAAACAAATAAAATATAAAAAAAAGAAAAAGAAAAGGAAACAAAAAGTGACATTAAAGGTAGAATAGATCAGGGTTGTTCATGGTTTATTTCTGCAGCAGAAGATGTAGTAGGTTGTACGGATTGAAATTGTAGATAACTTAGAAATGAGAAAGCGTTTGTGGTGGTTATCAATAGAGAGGGAGTCACACATTTCAAGAAACGAAAGACAAGAGTTTGCGTAAATCCCAAGAGAGCTCATGGTGAGGTTTACAAAAGTGACAGATTTGTAGTGACTTCTTAGATCTGAGACTAGTTGTGAGTATTTCAAATGCTTCCTTTCTGCATTGTTGTTTAGACTTTCTCTCTTCTCCACGTTCATGAAAGGAATCGATGATCTGCCTCTGCATCCAAAAAATAAACTGTTAGTTTACCACAGGTATATACTGTCCAAAGTGTCATGGCATTTTACTGTTGCAGATCTACCTAAAACTTGGGTCTCAGATAATCTTGACAATCTTGTATCCAAATGTATTCGCCGATGGCTTGACCTTCCTGTCAGTGCAACATTGACAACTTTAGTCCTTACTAAAAATCAATTTGGTCTAAATCTTAAACTGCCTTCTGTCAAATTCACTCAGTGCCAAACTGTCTCTCGCAATATACTTCGATCTTCCCCTAATGTTAATGTTCAGACCTTGTGGAAAAACACTAGTAATGGAACAAACCTGCAATATGACATATATCGCAATCCCAAAGAGGTACTGAAAGCAGTTAAATTGGACAACAAAGAGCGCTTGATACACAATTTGCCATCTCAAGGTGCCCTACTTTCATTCTTGTTGGATCATTCACTCAAAAAACTGCATGGAATCTAATCTCTAGCACAGAGTAATCTACCAACAAACATCTTCAACTGTACCATAAAATATCTCAATAACACTCTACCTAATCGCAAAAATCTTAATCTATGGAAGCTGAGCCAATCGTCTGACTGCCAATTTTGTCTTCTTCTTGAAACTTTACTTCATGTTGTAGCAGGCTGCAAAGTTTACCTTGAACAAGTTCGGTACACTTGGCGTCACAACTCTGTACACAATTTTCTAGCCACATCCTTAAAAGTAGTTGAAGGATCTTCAATGTATGCGGACAGTCCAGGTTTCCCTTCACCTTCCATCATAACCGGAAATGATTTACGTCCTGACCTACTTCTACATACCAAGGACAACTGTCTTTACATTTTAGAACTCACGATTGGTTTTGAGACAAATCTAACCAACAATGCAGAATAATTTTTTTTTTAAACATTGTTCATTTTGATACTAATAACTAATCTACAATAATACACCTCACTAAAACTAGGCAGTGTAATATTGGCTGCTTCACATTGGATTAGAAACAAAAAAAACCAAAAACAAAGCAATAAACTAAAAATTATGAATCATATAAATTTAGTTAACATGTTCACTCAGAAGTCTATCAAATCTGGGTCGGTCCAATCTTTGTTTCGGCGGCAAAATATATATTAGGTGGACTGAATAGCAATGGCCATGCCTTTTGAAACTAGACGTTTTTGATGTATTTCTGGTAAATCTAGACTTTTCAACAGATTGAATAGAGAATCGCAAGAACTGTCAAGTACACCTAAAGCACTCATAGACATGTTGATAAAATTGATCTCCTGATACGATGTTGACAATGCAGTAATTAGGGGTCTGTACGTATTCAACTTTCGGGAACTGTTAATCTTAAGATTGCTCTCAAAACCTACTGTTAGTTCGAGGATATGTATTTTATTGTTATGCCTATTATGTAAGATAAGATCAGGTCTAAAGGTATCTACAGTAATCAAGCTAGGAGATGGAAATGAAGGTAGGTCAGCGTAGATAGACCAATCTGTCAAATGTGATAGACTTTTTGAGAGGCATAAGAGAACTGAATCGTGTCTCCAATTATATCGTCCATGATCAAGATAGTGTTTGCAGCTCGATACTATATGTTGCAAGGTTTCACTTTGTAGACAAAAGGAGCAAGAGGGTGATTCAGAAAGAGACCATTTATGAAGGTTTTTCCTAGTGGTGAGAGTGTTGTTTAAGTATTTGACAGTAAAGTTAAATATATTTTTGGGTAGACTCTGTTGAACCTTAGACAACATAGATGTAGTGCTAGAAAGTGAGTATTTTAAGATAGATGAAATAACAAAACCTTGTGAAAGTAGCTCATGGTTGATTCTATCTTCGTGTTTTGTTTGAATGGCTTTCAGTGCCTGCTTACTGTTTCTATACTGATCATACTGTATATTGGTATGATGGCTGGTTTCCTCCCAGAAATGTGTGATGTCATTGTTAGGTGAAGACTTCAATTTATTCCGAATGTTTGTCTGGCACTGTATAAATTTAATCGAAGGAAGTACAAGACTGATACCGTATTTAGATCTCTTAATTATTAGGCTGCTTAAAGTGGCACAAATGGGAAGCTCAAGCCATTGTCTAATATATTTCGAAGCAATGCTGTCAAGGTTTTCAATTATCCAAGTTTTACTTATATCGGCAATGGTTAGGTTCCAAGAAATTTTCGATAATAGAAGGCGATGGTAAAGGAGCAACTTGTTCTTTGGATGACATGATAAATCATTGATTTTGCTCATCAGTGTATTTGTAGTATCCAGAAGATCAGACATATGTTGGTGATTATTCATAGTAAAGTTGAAGTACCTGCCTAGATATCTAAATGAACTGTCAATTTGAACTGGAGGAACAACTGAATTGTTTATGGTGAGCTTCGGAAGAAATTGTATAGAGGAGGTTGAAGCTTTCCTTATACCAAATGTTGAGCACTTATCTACCCTTGGTATCATTCCTGCCCATGTGCACCAGCGAGAAAAGTGGTTTAGAAGCAACTGATTTTCATTTTCAAGACTAGTGATGACGGCGGCATCGTCTGCGAATTGAAACCAGTGAACAGGAAAAAGGGAGTCGAGAGAATAACCAAACTGTTTGAATTTTTGATGAGAAATATAGTGGATGAATGTGTTAAAACAAAGATTGAAAGTCAATGGGCTAAGGCAGTCCCCTTGAAGGACACCCCGACCCACCTTAAGGAACGGCGTCTGGTAGCTCTCAGTTACAATAGAAGTGTGAAAATTAGAATAGAGGCTGGAAATCAGGTGTTATATTTCATTCGGAATGTTATGGTATAACAAGACAGCAGGGATCAGATTATGATGAACTTCACCAAAGGCATTTTTGAGATCAAGTAGGGTAATGATAAGAGATCTTTGTTTAATTCTAGCTTTATTGATGATATTGGCCATTTGTGCAGTGTGCTCGAAAGTACCTGACAGTTTGGGAAGAAATCCTTTTTGAATGCGGTGCTCAATATAACCGTTTTGAGAGAGGAAGGTAAACATAGAGTCCCTGATGCATGATGTGAGAATTTTCGAAGGAACACTCTCAAGTGTTATTGGCCTAAAGTTGGATGGTTCCGAAGTGTCCCCTTTTTTGTGAATCAGTATAGTGCATGCACTTTTCCATTCCTGTGGAACCTCACCAGATAGCCAGACAACACGTATAATTTCAGTGATAAAAGACCTGAGGTAAGCACATCTTTTGTATGGAATAATTGAGATTTTATCGAGAGGGCAAGGAGACCCGGAAGTTTTGATCCTTCGAACTACTTTTGTTATTTGCTGATATGTGGGAGGAGATAGACCATACGGAATGCAAGGCTGAGAAAGGGATGGAATCCAGCTTGGAATTGTGAATGATGATACAGGATTTATGGCGGCAAAGAATTTACCAAAGAACTCCGTACAAATGGAAGCGTTAAATGTTGGCAAGAGTGTAATCTCATGGTTGAAACTTTGTTTGACGTATTGCCAGAAATTTCGTTTAATTTGGTAATCGATATTTGAAACAGGCTTTTGATTTAACCTAGATCTTAGAAGCAGTGAAACATATTGAATTTCGCTATAGGGGGCTTGATTCCTCTTTAAGGTGCGTAAGCATGATTTCAAATCTTTCTTCTGCATTGGCTGGTACTTGTCCTTCCAAGTCGTCTGATGTATAGTGTCCACGATTCCATAAGTATTCTTAAAGTAGTTGTAAAGAATTTCGTTCATACTAATAATAATGGAGACTTTCATTTTATATTCCGCTACAATGGTAACCTCACTTAAAAAGGTAGTTACAATTGGCTAGCCTGATAACAATAAAACAAATAACTAACGATAACAAAAGTTAAAACACGGATATTAAAAAAAAAAGCTACAATGGATTGCATCTTAGATGGAAAGAAGTTCTGGACTATTCCACGGCTTGTTTCTACGGCAAAAGATGTAATAAGTCGTTCGAATGATGGTATTAGAGAGTTTTGAGATTAGGTAGCGCCGGTGTCCCATATCAACAGCTAGAGCATTGCACATTTCAATAAAAGAAGAGCAAGAAAGGCCAAAAATTCCAAGAGAACTGATAGAAAGATTGACAAACTTAACATCTGTATACTTGGATTTAAGTGTTTCCATAAGGGATTGATATTTAGCTCTCTTGCGCTCAGCGTTCACTTCTAGGTTGGTTTCAAAACCAACTGTAAGTTCGAGAATGTAAATCTTGTTGTCAGGCGATACAAAAACAAGATCAGGACGAAAATTGTCTCCCGTTATTATGGAAGGAGAATGAAAGCATGGGAGATCAACGTAAAGAGATGCTCCTGGACTTGCTCTAAAATAGTTAGCCAAGATTTGTAATGCAGAGTTGTGCCGCCAGGTGTAACGACCCTCTTCTAAGTAAGATTTCCAACCTGCTACAACATGAAGAAGAGTTTCTGATAAATGACAGAAAGAGCATTCTGAGGACTGTGCGAAATTCCATTTTTTAAGGTTGTTGCGAGTGGAAAGTGAATTGTTGAGGTACCTTATTGTAAAGTTGAATATATTTTTAGGCATCTTGCTCTGAACTGAAGTCCATATGGATTTAGTCACAGTAAGAGAATGATCGAGAACAAAAGAAAGAATGGCTCCTTGAGATTGTAGTTGTGTCTGCAAACGATGCTTATGCTCAGAGCGAACTACTTTTAATACATCTTTAGTATTCTTATATACGTCATACTGGATGTTCATGCCACTACTGGTACTTTTCCATAAAGACTTAATTTCATCATTAGGAGAGGATCGAAGAGAATTTCGAAAAACAGTTTGGCACTGTGAAAATTTCATCGAAGGAAGAATCATATTTAGACCAAACTGGTTTTTAGAGAGTATTATGCTACTCAAGGTGGCACTAACGGGAAGATCGAGCCACTGACGGATATACTTGGAAACTAGGTTGTCAAGGTTCTCGGTAACCCAAGTTTTAGAAAGGTCAGCAACAGTGAAGTGCCAAGACACTTTAGAAAGAACAAACCTACTATACAAAAGAAGTTTGTTTTTTGGGTGAAGAGGCAAAGAGTCAATTTCCTTAAGCAATTCAGTAAACAAAGAGCTAAGTTTATTTTTGTGAACCTGATTGCTCATGGCAAAGTCAAAATAACGACCAAGATAGCGAAAAGATTCACCTTGTCTAACTGTAGGAACTGGTGCATGATTAATTAAGAGAGAAGGCTGAAATTGGAGAGAGCGAGTAGAAAACTTCTTGATACCAAAAGTAGTGCATTTGTCTACCCTTATAGTCATTTTTGCCCATTGACACCATCTAGTGAAGCAATTCAAGAGTAACTGATTGTCTTTTTCACCACTTGTAATAACTGCAGCATCATCAGCAAATTGAAACCAGTGTACTGGATGGAACAAGCAATCCGAATTGTCAAAGGTAGAAAAGCCAAGTTGTTTAAATTTTTCTGCTTTTATGAACTGAATGAAAGTGTTGAAGCACATGTTAAAAAGTAAAGGGCTGAGGCAATCACCTTGCAAGACTCCCCTGCGGACAGGGATAGCTGGCGATCTGTAATGATCTGTGATAATAGATGTTTTGAAATTTGTATAAAGACCTGAGATCAAAGATTTGATGTTGTCAGGTACATGATGGTAAGTAAGAACGGATGAAATCAAACTATGATGCACCTCCCCAAACGCATTCTTTAAATCCAACAAAGTAATAACCAAAGATCTCTGTTTAATTCGCGCTTTGTTTATGATATTTCCCATCATGGCAGTGTGCTCTAGTGTACCAGATACCTTATGAGTAAAGCCTTTTTTAATTTTGCTTTCAACAAAACCATTTATCTTGAGAAAATCAAAAATAGAATCACGAAGACAGGATGTGAAGATTTTAAGGCCAACTGACTGCAATGTCATTGGTCTGAAGTTACCTGGATCATTTGTATCCCCTTTCTTATGGATCAAGACGGTGCAAGCTTTCTTCCATTCAGAAGGTATACAACCAGAAGACCAAATGTTTTTAATCAGCTCCATTAAAACAGAACGAAGATACGGGCAACGCTTAAAACATATGATAGAAATTCTGTCAAGTGGAGACGGAGAACTAGAAGCCTTCATACGCTGAATAACTGAGGTTATTTTCTGATACGACGGGGGCTGTAAATTAAATGGATGGACGGGGGTAGCAAACGAAGGGATCCAAGAAGGAATAGGAAAACTTCTATTAGGTGCTTTTGCTGAGAATAAACTCAAAAAGTATTTATTGCAAGAATCAAGCCAGAATGATGGAAGAAATGTTGGTTTATTTTGTATTGTGCGCTTAACATAGCCCCAAAAGCTTTTGGTGATGGACTTGTCATGATCTGTAAAGGCGATAGAGGTGCCAGTGGATTTAGGGTTAGCAAGTCTACCTCGTAATAACCGGGCAACATATTGTATTTCATGTACAGGAGCGTTGATGTTCTTAAGATTTTTGAGGTCCCTTTTTAGAACTCTATTACTGCTGTCCTTATATTTATCTTTGAGTTCAGTGTTAACAGGATCTTCAATAATTCCATAAGTATCTCTGAAGTAATTGTATATTGTAGTGTTCATGAAAGTGATATTGGCGTCTATAGACTCCGGACGGAACGTAAGGTTTGAAAACGTCGATTGAAAATATATGTTTGCAAGTTTCCATTGATCCTCAGTCTTGGGTAAACGAACACCTGGTTTTAAATCAAAGAAATCCGTTAGCAAAATATCATTATTCAGGTCTTCATCGGAATTCGAATCTTCAAAAATCTCTTCAAATAGCTCTGTGTCATCAAAATCCTTTGTGATTCTGCAGCTTCGTTGATGTAATTTTAAACCTCTCATATTTTTGCAAACTTTGCCACAGCAGCACTTTAACTGAGAACGACTATTGGAGTCAATCCCGGTATCAATCAATGCAATGTTGATTGCTCCGTTGGGACCATTAACATTACTATCAGACCTTTTCTTGCAGCGCCATGAATGACGGCCTAGGGATTGAAACTCTTTGCCACAGAACGCGCAAACAACGAAGAAAGCCAACATCCAGAATAGATTCAATCCACCCATAATAAATTCGGTGAACTTGACATCAGATGAATAAATTTGTGTAAGTTTGATATTGAATAAAGTTATTCAGGCTAAAATAACAACGATTAATCGAGAGCCGTGTACAGTGACGTCTGCACGCCACCATTCGACGACTAATGAGAATAACGATGTAAAGCTGTTATGGGATATAAATATACAGTGCGATCATGTAATAGAGGCAAGACGCCCAGATATTGTTATAATAGACAAGAGAAGACAAAGTGGAACAATTGTAGATATAGCAGTACCTGCTGATGGACGAGTACATGAAAAAGAAAGAGAAAAAGTTGAGAAGTACCAAGAGCTACGGAGGGAAAATGGAAGGCTGTGGCAATTGAAAAATGTTAAAGTTGTTCCTGTTGTTATAGGTACCCTGGGAAGTGTGACAAAAGATTTTGACAACTGGATGGAAAAATTGGAAGTACCGAGTAATGTTGGAGCTATACACGTAAGGAAAGGTGGCATGACCATAACCCAGTAGGAACAGCAGAGAATAACGATGTAAAGCTGTTATGGGATATAAATATACAGTGCGACCATGTAATAGAGGCAAGACGCCCAGATATTGTTATAATAGACAAGAGAAGACAAAGTGGAACAATTGTAGATATAGCAGTACCTGCTGATGGACGAGTACATGAAAAAGAAAGAGAAAAAGTTGAGAAGTACCAAGAGCTACGGAGGGAAAATGGAAGACTGTGGCAATTGAAAAATGTTAAAGTTGTTCCTGTTGTTATAGGTACCCTGGGAAGTGTGACAAAAGATTTTGACAACTGGATGGAAAAATTGGAAGTACCGAGTAATGTTGGAGCTATACACGTAAGGAAAGGTGGCATGATCATAACCCAGTAGGAACAGCAGAGAATAACGATGTAAAGCTGTTATGGGATATAAATATACAGTGCGATCATGTAATAGAGGCAAGACGCCCAGATATTGTTATAATAGACAAGAGAAGACAAAGTGGAACAATTGTAGATATAGCAGTACCTGCTGATGGACGAGTACATGAAAAAGAAAGAGAAAAAGTTGAGAAGTACCAAGAGCTACGGAGGGAAAATGGAAGACTGTGGCAATTGAAAAATGTTAAAGTTGTTCCTGTTGTTATAGGTACCCTGGGAAGTGTGACAAAAGATTTTGACAACTGGATGGAAAAATTGGAAGTACCGAGTAATGTTGGAGCTATACAGAAGACTGCCTTGTTGGGAACAGCTATGATCCTGAGAAGAGTGTTAGAATTACGAACAAAGGATTTCCTGTTAGCCCTTGGTTATTTGTTATAACCCGCCTAACAGATGTAGTACCGGCGATTCAACCAGCCTGAGGAGATGCTGACTGTATACATAATAATAATAGTACTTCTTCTGACGGTCTATCATGAGTACTATTATAAACAGTTTCACTCCCAGCCCTATTCCCCCGATGAGCATCCCCGTCTTTATGTATCAGCATTACAAAATTTGTTTTATAAAGCGGATTCCGAGCTTGATGCTGCTGCTCATGATACCTGGTTTCTTAGACAATTGCTTAGCTGCCTGCCGACTGATTTGAAATTTGCTTTATTGGCAACAAACGCAACGCCCACTTTACCAGATGTAATTGATTTCATTTTACACAGATGCGCCATACAACAACTTTCTGAACGTGTATCCAAGGCAACGTCCTTGCCCTCCAAGGAACTATCATTGTCTCCCACTGTTGCTAATCTGCGTATCTCTGTGGATCTTTCTAAGGATCAAGACGTGCTTTGCGACTCCATTACCACCATGTCTACCCAACCATCACCTTCTAGTTTCGACAGACCCTGTTGCAATTGTAATGCAAGGACACATACCTGTGTTACATGCCCTTGGCCGATGATGTGCTCCAACTGTTTCACCTGGGACCATCTCAAGCCTGCCTGTCCTTGCGCACTTCTTCATGGAGGTAACATTTACCCTAATTCTTTTTGTAATTGCCCAGGGGGCCCAATCCCTTGAGAGCTGCCCCGGTGGATGCTCACAAGGACGAATGTGCACATATATTTGCTTTTAAGAATGTGAGTGACTGCATGGCACCTCTCTTCTCCTTCTCCCAACAGCCTTTGGTTCTTTGTTAAGTAAATGGTGTTTTAGTTAGAGTGTTAATTGACACGGGATCTATGAAGTCGTTTATCAGCTTGCGCGACATGGGGCTTAGGCCCTGGCTGCTATTGATATTTTTGCTGGAAACAGTTGTGTATCCATAACGGGACAGCCTTTAAGAGTCGACGGGGTGGTGCAGGCTAGTTTACAGCTATCTTGCGGTGAAGGGGTTAGCCATACAGGCTCCTTTTTAGTTTGCTCCAGTTTGCTACCACCACTTGAGTGTATCCTTGGGTGGGACTTTTTAACAAGAAATAAGCTGAGTATCTTAGACCATGTGAGTAGCTAATTTCTTCGGGGGATCCCACGGTAGTGCACCATTTACCCCTGGTACGTAGCTGCCAGAGGAATACCCCACATCCCTTTCTCCTGCGGTGGAAATGGGGGCATGCCCTATTATGCTGACCCAGTCTCCTTTACGAGGGCCCGTACCAGTAACTTTGTTTGACAATGTTCTTATCTCCAGTAGGATGGAAATCATTCTTCCCTGCTCAGTCCCTCAGAGTGTGTTTGGATTGGTAGGCATGATAACTCATAAGCCCAGTGCTAATTAACACCCTTCATTACAAGTTGCATATACCATCGGCAATGCAGGACCAGGGGGTAAGGGTATTCCAGTTAGAATAATGAATGCATCCAACACTGATATCGAAATGTTTTCAGGTCAGAAAATAGCTGATAGGCGATAGGACAATATTTTTAGAAACTTTAATGCAGTATACTGATGTTTTCCAGCCCGATTTAGGTGAAACAGATATGATCACGCACAGGATTAAAACGATTACTTCTCCGCCTATTCGTCAACATACCAGGCGTTTACCTTATGCTTATCGAGAAGAGACAAGAAAGCAAATAACGGAAATGCTTGAACAGGGGGTCATTACGCTGAGCCATAGCCCATCGGCATCTCCTATCCTACTTGTACGGAAAAAGGGTGGTTCTTTTCGTTATAAAAGACGAACAAATGAACTATTGAATCTACTAAGTTCAGTTTCCGTGACAAGCTCTCAGAAAGGGGCAAAGAAGATGAGAAAGAAACGCAAACCAAAGCGATTTTGGACTAGACCTGGAAGAACTGGTATATGGTGGCAGAATTTTCTAGACAATGTTGTCATATTGGAAGAATGGATCGAAAATTTTAGATTGTCGAAAGAAACTTTTATTGAACTTTGTGATGAACTGCGGATTTGCTTTCTCTGCTTTCCATGTGTTTTGACGCCTTTTTCCTAGCCTATGCGGAAGTGCAAAATAAAATTATTGTGTGATGTCATAACTATTGTCTTGCATAACCGAACCGATATCGCACTGGCATCGTGTAAATGGGACGCAAAACATCACACACCGGCATGGTTTCACACCGGTGTCATATCGAACCGGCGTCGTACCGGCATCGTGTAAACGGGGCCTTTATCGATTACCGTAGGCTAAACAATGTTACTATCCGAGATGCCCACCCCTTACCCAGGGTTGACGATTTACTGGAAGCTCTGAATGGCTCTACGATGTTCGGTACTCTTGATCTCCGCCAGGCTTATTGGCAGATAAGAATGCACCCTGATGATAGGGAAAAAACGGCTTTTGTTACTCCACATGGGTTGTATGAATTTGTTAGGCTTCCATTTGGGTTATCCGTAGCCCCTGCTGCATTTGATTGTCCGGCCTACAGTATGACATTTGTTTCTGCTGTTTTGACGATATTATAATACCGTCTAGGACTATTACAGAGCACTGTCCGAAATTGAGTTTAGTCCTAGATCGCTTCCGTACTCACAATCTACACGTGAAAGCATCTAAGTGCTGTTTTGGTGCCAAAACTGTTCGGTATTTAGGGCATATAGTGTCAGCTGAGGGAGTTTATACCAACCCTGTGAAAATTGAATCCGTGAAAAGAATTGCGAGCCCTTAGAATGTAGCACAAGTAAGACCTTTTCTTGGTCTTGCTGGATATTATCGTAAGTTTATCCACAACTTTGCTACTCTTACTTACCCCTTAGTAGAACTTACCAAAAAGGGTAGGCCATTTTGTTGTACAGAAGTACATGATATAGCATTTTCCACATTGAAGGCAAGTCTTTGTTCTAATCCAGTTCTTGCCTTTCCTGTTCTTGATAGGCAGTTTGTTTTACAAACAGATGCATCTGATGTTGGACTAGGTGCTATCCTTACGCAGATTGATAGAAATGGACATGAAAGGGTCGTTCCTTATGCTAGCAGGACTCTTTCTGATATTGAGAAGAACTATTCTGCCACTGAGAAGGAGTTGCTTGCCGTTGTTTTTGCAGTTGAATATTTTAGAATGTATCTCTTAGACCGCATATTCCTCCTTTTTACGAATCACAATGCACTGAGATGGCTACATTCTGCTGAACCCAAAGAGAGGAGGGCCCGATGGATAATGGATTTACAGGAATATGAATTTGAAGTGCAGCATCGGCCAGGTACACAAAACTGTAATGCAGATGCCTCCTCCCGTCTACAGCAGGAAAATCCCATAAATACAATTTTGCCTAGTAAAATAAACCATGATCCAGTTCTATCTGCAGCTTTGGCGTGTTTAACAATGTTAGCTCCTGAAAAAGACCTTCAACAGGCCCAGCTAGAATATCCTAGCATTTCAAAAGTCATTCAGCTTAAAAATTTAGGATTCCCGAAACCTCCCTATTTTGTGTGGACTAAAATAAATAACTCTCTGCCTTCTGGAACTGCTGGGACAGCCTCTTCCTTGTTGACGGCATTTTAGCTAAATCGCCTCCAAGTCCTAGGAATCTCCCTGATTATGAAGTAGTATTGCCAGAAAAACTGGTCCACCAGGTTATGTCAGGGCTTCATAATAGCTCGTTTGAAGGACACCTCGGCATCAGTATGTGTTGAATTTGTAAGTGAAATGTTCATTATATATTCAATCTCCCCTTAGTGCAAGGGCATTTTGCACTTGAATAGAATCAACAAGATCAACTCAAACTCAAATCATGCCTGTTTCAATTGAACCTGCCTAATCAATAAAGTAACGCAGCTAAAACAAAGCAGGAAGAAGCTAAGACAAAACAGCAAGCAGCTAAGCAAAAATACAGCCAAACAAATTCATACACCACTATCACTCAATCACCTCTGTCTTCAATAATAATATCTCTTTTCATTCGTTGCTAATCAATTCCTATCTACCTTTCGTTCAGTTCTATCCTTTCTATCCTGTTCTCCTCTCTTCCGCTCTCTTTCCATACTTCCGTCCCTCCCTCACACTTCATCACTACTGCTCTAACAAAGCGCATATTTGCAAAGGATTAAATATTTCAGTGTTCCAACACACACTCCCCCCTAAGATCCGTCCATCTGATCTAAGATGCGACGTCTCTAATCAGCATCTATGGCTGCTCGTCTTCTTTCCGGTCTTTCATGTTGAACAGTTCTGTACTCTTCTGTCTTCTTTTCTCCATAGCTATAATTGACTTCAAGTGGATACAGCTTCTGCACTGGTCTTTCTATTTCCCTCCATCTTCCTTTTCCAGTAACTATATCAATTACTGCTCCTCGAATTTGATTATCTTTTCCTACAATTAGCGTCTTCATATGACCAAGTTTCCACTTTCCCCTTGGCATTAACTGTTCATAAACAATAACAACATCACCTTTTATCAACTGTGATCCTTTCTTCTAAATCTTCCTATGGTGCTCTCTAGGATCAATTAAATATTCTCGTTGCCATCTTTTCCAGTAATGCCTTCTCTTGTTAGCAATATAACGAAGTCTCTTGTAAACACATTACTCATCTTCTTCATCTTTTACATCATCAGGTATGCAATCAAATCTATATCTGTCACGAGTAAGATTAATGGCTTAAAATGACTAACCATCAAGTCACCAACAAACACGAATAAATTCAACCAAACAACATGGTATCTAACAGCAAACCAACCGGTACTTCTCCCAAGAGAAAAACAATCCACAATTAATTAGTTCAATGTAGCGTAAAAATAACAATATGTCTTGTCCTCTTGGGCCTCTATTCAACTTTCAACGATAGCGTTCGTTAATAGCGTTCATCACATCTAAGTATAATAAACTATATAAATTAATACAATACAAAACGAAGCAGCAAACAATGAACGAGGACAACGACAATATAAGACTGAACATAAATATGTGACAATATCCATATACTAGGTGCGAAGGTGTAATCATATCCCTCTCCCATTTCTGAATAGTCATACGTCATGGTAGGCGCACACGGCGGGACTTTTGCTGAGCAAAGTGCCTCTCGTGCCACTTTGCTCAGCAAAGTTTTCACCTTGTGCGGCGACTTTTTTGTGACATTTCTGCCTTGTGAACCAGAAAATCCGAAATCAAACTGGTTTGATAATTTGAGCACTTTGTATCTTCTTTACAAATTCTCGTATGCACTAAATCCAACAGCTCTTCAAACTGCTCCCTTTCCAAACGATGGAAATGACGAAATTTCTCAGGGTCCTCACAGCCGAGCTCATGAATTAGGCTTGAAAACACACCGCGCGTTGATCGTCTTGAAACCCATTGCTTAGCCCACACTTTTCTCTTCTGAGCTCGTAGACGACGAAGTCGGTGTCTTCGTAGTAGTAGCAGTGCGAGAAAAGCTTCTTCTTCGTATTCTGAATCACTTGCAAAAGATGAAGTGATCGCCATTTCTCAAGTTTAGGATCGGAACTATCCTATTGCGCATTCTTGACCTTCTATGTAGAGGTCAAAGTGCTATTCTAGCGGCTATGAGCTCTTGTCGTGGAATTGGCATTTCTTTCAGAGGTGTAACTCTTGTTTTTGATGTTAGCAACTTTACTTCCAAGCCATTCAATGTTTGAACAGCCAGATAAATAGCACCACAATAGGCCTTTTGGCTTGCACCACTGAATTCATGAATAGCTATTTCCTTAACATCTACTTTCTTGACTTTCATAATTGATCTTTCCATTTCTATTATCTTTGCAAGTCACAGGCTTTCAATCCATTTAAACCACAGTGCTCTTCGTCTGTCGCTGAGCTCATCATCCCATCCAATTCTCTCTTTACATATCTCCTGTAGCATTATCTTTGCATCAACTAAGACTGGACTAATAATTCCTATAGGATCATACATCTTTGCAGTTGTACTCAACACTCATCGCTTTGTGGCTTTTTCTATTCCTTCTATGTATTTATTTGTAGCTTGTCATCTAGTTTGTTCCATTGCACTCCCAAAACTTTATCACTCGTACTAAAAGCTTTCTCTAACTTGTCTGGTAATTCTTTGGTTTCACCATTTTCCACATTCGTAGACTTCTCATTAAGACTTTCTTGCTGCCTTTTGTCATTTTCTATCATCTTTTCTAATCGACTTTCATTACTTTTCCATTTTTGCATTAAGAATCCTCCTTCAGCCATTCGATATTGTGTTTTCTTGTACAACTCAAATGCTTCTTCAACGCTATCGTTTCCCGTGACTAGGTCATCTACCAAGAAACTATTTTTCATCTTATCACTGAAGTCTGGATCTTTTTCTCTGCATTTCTCTATATGAAATTTAATAGTCGCATTTAGTAAGAAAGGACCAAAAATCCTGCTCCAAAAATTACTCTGTTAGATCTATATATTACTAGCATGAACATTTCTTTGCTTATATCATCAACCCAGATAAATCTTAAGGAATCTCAGTCTCTTTCATCGACTTCGATACTTAGGAACGCTTTCTGGATATCACCTATTAATGCTGTGTTATAGCATCTCAGTCTCAGCAAACCATCATACATTAATGGCATCCGTGGTGCTCCGATCTGTAGACTCTCATTCAAGGATATACTTGACTTGCTCTGTTTGGCCGAACCATCGTATACGATACGGACTTTTGTCGTAAAACTTATGTCATCTATCAATGATTCGTAAACCGAATCTTCTTCTTTGATATCAATGGTTTCTAAATCCCACAATTCATTTACTCTTTCGTTTAGTCTTTCGTCTTCTTCTTCTATACAAAGTTGCACATTTGCTGGTTCTTTCTGCACTCCTTTCAGTGGTCCAGAAAGCACATAGCCTAAATTGATCTCAGCTGCTACTGGCTCACCCAGTTACCCCGTATAATGTTACCAATTTGAAACTCCCACAAATAACCTGAACAAATGAGAATGTCGATTTCTAAATGCTCGCGTTTCAAATATCTGAGAACCAGAGACCCTTAAAGTGTTTGTATTCACTCTGCACTATCTGTATACACTTATTTCTTGTACCTTTGGAAACAATTGGCACCTCTGTAACTTTCATTTTTACTGATTTGTTTCCCTTCAAAGATTTTACTTCAATTTCATGAATGTTGTAGCACATCTGTTTCGGCTCTACTTGTCCAAAACCACTGCGTGTTAAATACTGCCTTCCATGTAGTACACTTCTTTGCCAATACCGAAACTCATATTGTCAGGTAATTTGCTTTCAATCAGTGGGACAAATACATCCGAGTACTATTCCTACTTCTTCCCCAATGCTTGCAATGCTCTGTGATGGAAATCCACCTCATCATACAGCTTTCTTACTCTCGTTATATCCCTATCATTGTATACTGGTTCCAATTTCGTTAATCCGTCATAATGAACCCTTCTGATTTCTTCGTCCCTTCCAAATCTATCTTTCAGCGTCTTTAGCGCAACAATGCTTCGTGATACTTTTCGTTTATCTTTCTTGTTTCTGTTATCTGTGCTAAAATGTCTACATCTCCTTCTTTTTCACACAACAGCATTTCTATCTCACTATCAAGCTTTTTAATTGTAGTGGAGGTCTCAAAAAGTTGTATTCTTGTCATCTCTGATTTTCTTGGAGGTAAACTTGCCTCTTTCTCAGTCAGTTTCGCCACTTCCTTTGCAATGTTTTCTGCGACCTTCCGATAAGCATGCCTGAGTTTCGATGTTTATTCTACGTCAAATTTGCTAAATATCCCGTTGTTCACGGCACCAAATATAATGCGTTTGTAAGTGAAATGTTCACTATATTCAACCTCTTCCGAGTTCCAGGACATTTTGCACTTTAATGAAATTACCAAGATCGACTCAAACTCAAATCACGCATTTATCAATTGAAAATGCTTAATCAACAAAGTAACGCAGCTATTCATACACCACACTCACTCAATCACCTCTGTCTTCAATAATAGTATCTCTTTTCATTCGTTGCTAATCAATTCCTATCTACCTTTCGTTCATTTCTATCCTATCTATCCCGTTCTTCTCTCTTCCACTCTCTTTCCATACTCCCGTCACTCCCTCACACTTCATCACTACTGCTCTAACTGAAACGCATATTTACAATGCATAAAATAGTTCAATGTTCCAACACACCGACTTATGCATAGTTCACGTTATACTGAATTAGTCCAAACCCACTGAGAGCTTGTATGGAGCCCATGGAAATGGGAAAAAGCAGAGTCCCTGGTGATGTCAATATAAAATAAATAATTTGGATGTCTATCGCTTGTAGTACTGAAGGAGAGGACGAATGCTTAGTTTTTCAGTGCACTTTCTCACAGCTTGGAAGGTTTTTAACCGCCATTATTGACTTTTTTGCAAGACTATAGTGCCTTTTACGAGCTCCCGTTGGCTCTTACTCCATTTGAGAGTATGATGTTCGTTGGCTGAAACTTTTTTCACCTTGCCATTGACATCTAGATCAAATTTATACTTGTATATTGTGCTATCTTGAAACCGTGTTTCAAAAGCCCTCCAACTTTCACAAAAATTCGACTTATGCAATCAGACTTTTCATTCATCCATTTCATTCTTTTCATTTCATAATATTTTACGGGTTAAAGGTTCATACATATATATGCTTTTCAACCTGACCTGTTTAAAAGATTATAATAAGCACTAATACTAATGACAAGAGAAATTTGCTAACCTAGCCTAATTTACAATATTATATAAAACTTAGGCTATAAAAGCAGAACGTAAAGATGAAATAAAAGTTGTCCCCGACTATAGCTGTTCTTTGAAGATTTTTAGGGAGGAGGCCAATTTAGTAGCTCTTTCTAGACTGTTCCACAGTTTTGGACCGTGATAAGAAAAAGCCTTTTGGCCATTGACCGTTTAAAGCAGTGACACCTTAGGATCAGTTTCTGATGAACGCAAAAACCGTTCTCTATTCGGTATCTCGACTGAAATTGTGTGGTTATAGCCATGCAATCACAGTACTTACCTTTATTAGTAACAATGTCTACCTTGTTCATTAGTATTTTTGAATGGTTGATACATTTTCATTGCTGTGCTCCTTGCATACACAGTCTTTGCATTTTCAATATGTTAGGGAAGCAATCTCTTTGTTACAATGACAAGATTGTGTATGATTTATCGATCGTTATTACCTTCCCATTGTAGATCAACGTGGTATTGAACTTATACTGAATAACCGAGCCTTACTGACAGTTATTGCAGACTTGTTGGAACAGGACTCTGGGATCCATTTGCAGGGTCTGGCTAACCTGTTTGACATAAAAGAAACACAGTTATCATCAGTTGAACCTTCTCGAAACTTTTTTACAAATCTAGCACACACGAAAGGGGGCATCAAGTTGGTCGAGATAAAGAGACTTATTGAACAGGATCTCCATTTAAAGAGTATTTTCCCTCCTATAGGAAAAGCCATTTCAGAGAAGAGGCTTGAATTTACCTTGGAAAGTACTTTGGCAGAATTGCATGGTAATGGTCAAAATTGGTTCTATTTTTTGGAAAATGTAGCGGATAAGTTGTCGAAAAACACTTTTCGGCTACCGTCGTGGAGAGATATTGCGGACTACTACAACTATGATTACAATGAAATTGAACATTTCAGCACAAATGTGAAACAAGAGAGAACAACTGTTAAGCTGTTCCGGCACCTGGTTGCCATGGAAAATGTACCTACTATTTCTACTCTGAAAAAACACTTGCGAACTTTGAATAGAAATGATGTAATCCGGAAAATAAATGAAATGCTACCATTGACAAATGAGCAAGCCCATTGCGATGTTGCCAGCTGATTGTATTGGCAGTCCTTTTACTATTCAGAGGATATGTATGAAAAGGTGCTTATGATCAAGTGACATTTGAATTGACCTATGACTTTACACGCTCATTACAGATTTGGTTTCAAATAGGACGTACAGTCGAATTTCGTAGTCGTATTAAACTCTAATCTATTTAATTATTTTGCTGCTCGCGTATTCTACTAGCATAAACAGTTATGTTCATTTTGTAGGTTGGCATGTGTCAAACGTAATTATATGTGGTATGAATGTAGTTAAGTTACAGGCCCGCAGACAGTGGTGGTGGTGGGGGGGGGGGGCAGGTAAAGCAGTGCCGTCAGTAATTCACTGAAATTGTATTTGGAGATGTTTCATAGTAGCCAGGGCTCGTGCAGGTCCTTGAACTCCTTGAAAAGTGCTTGAATTTGAAATTTCATTTCAAGGGCACTTGAAACTCCTTGAAAATGGGAAGTTTTCCTCGAAAATTGATCACACTCCTTGAAATTTATGAATGTTTACTGTTTACATCATTGAGAACAATAGAGAATGATACAGAAGATCGTACAAGTAAACTAGTTATATGCCAAGAAATGTTCCATTTTTTACTTTTCTATTGTTTCAAATTTGTAGAAAACGTTTCATCTCAACGTATGGCTTTCGTTCGAATGCTTTTGCTATGGAAGTGGACAGATTGTACTTAACCTAGATTCTTGGCAATATACTCAAAATGATCCTACAAGACAAAATGCCGAGTGGAATGTTACATGATACCATGAATGTGTATATGTATTTCATATTGTGTACTTATTGTTCCAGAGTGATGTTTTTGCCACAAAGTTGCAACTTGTAGTTTTGTAGACAGCAAATTCCTTCAGCAGGAAACTCGAAGAGAAGTCTAGAATTTCTGTTTTGAGCAATAACAGACTGACCCATGGCTTCTAGGATCGAGTCACATGGTCAACACTTGGCAACTTGGACCTATAAGTTTCCTACTGAAAGCAGATTACCCAGCAAATTACGTAAATGCTCCAATTTTGAAGTCTCTAGCATAATTTTTCAAATTTTAGCTACCTTTTTCGTGCTCTATGAAATGTTGAATGTTATTACTATATATACGTATTTTTTCATCTGCTTCACATTTTGATACCCTTGGAAAAATCACGTTTTCTGTTTAGGTAAAACATACCAAACAGCCATATAGCAGTGCGCAATAAAATGACTTTGGCAAGTTCAGAATAGAAGAATTTTCGTCTTGTTTCATTTGCAAGGACCAGAGTTTGAAGCATTGTTAACTTTAAAATCATTCTCACACTTTTGATAAATCTCAGAGTCCAAATTCAATACAAACATTAAATTATTACTTTTGTAGCTCTATGTACATACACTAGGAATGTGTATTAATTCGTAGTATTTGTTTGAGCTTTTTCAGAAGACATGAAATACCCACAAAGGTCTATTAATTTAAAGATCCTTGAAAATTTTTATTTTAGTCCTTGAATAGTCCTTGAAAACTCCTTGAATTGCCAACATCCTGCACGAGCCCTGAGTAGCCGTTTTCACTGCATAGCAGAATGTGATTCTGAAGCATGTAAATCTGGTACATAAACTAAAATCCAGTATTTCTATGGTTTATTTATTGAGAACCGTTTGAAACACTTACTGGAAAGTTTTCGGCACGTCATATTAACAATGTGAGCAATTTCGATAGACTGAACTATATACCTCATTGGTACACGGTCACCTGATTGATGTTAGTAGATTGGAAGAATGCATCTCCTCCGTTTGACTGCCAAGCAGGACGGAGCGAAACGTACTTTTTTGATATGTGGTGAATTGAATGCGTCGAACAATGTCATAAAAGCTATTTGTGAAGTTTTTCGACTGCTGGCGCTCCAACTACGCTCACCATTTAACCCCCCCCCCCCTTCCCTCAGTCCGTGTTCAGTTCTTTACGGGCCTAAGAAACTCGAACTATTATCTACCAATGGATGAATTACTTGATACTTCTTACAACGCAACCATTGCCAATCTGCTTTGTAGCAGAATCCTACAGCTACTTACCTCATTTGAGTCTCCAACGAGTGACATTTTCGTTGTCATATAACAAGGAGATTGAACTTCAATGATTGACTTAGTCCATACTCAGTTGCATCCATGTGTAATCACACTTAGTAATTTTATTACCCTCTTACTCAGCAACTGCATATTGGCAAATTTTTCCGTCCCATTCACAATTGGATCTGTTAGGTACCTGAAACGGAGAAATTTCTCTAATCGGGGTTGTTTTCAGTAGAACAATGAGTGAAACTGTAGCATCAGTCAGTGAACATCAATCAGGGACTAACCTACAAAATGTGTATAAATAATTGTTTTATGAAAGAATGGGTGTGGTTGTTTTCTTCCAATTGCACATAGAGCGTACCAAGCACTAAATCCTAGAAACCTATCCGAGTGCTGTACATGTTGGTTTGTGTTACTTTTGAGGACTTAACTTCACTATACAGATATGCCCGAGTTACAAACCCGCACGTTTTTAAGTACAGATACACAAAATGAATCAGATTCAGACTTTGCTATTCCCTGGCATCAATTGTCGATATTGTTTTAATTGAGATTTAAATGCTACTGGACTTTGTGCATCTACTGTCACTTTTCAAAGCTTTCTAACGATTGCAGCATCTTCATTTCCTCTGTAATACACTTCCTACTGAGATAAATAGTCGCACGTCACCGAAGTTTTTAGAAAGAATGATAAAACCATGAAGTTGTAAATCATCCACGTGCGAACTGTGTAGTTTTTGTACATACCTTATGGTAATTTTAACCATCTCTCTTTTACAATCATTTGTATTTTGTAGTGTAGATTGTTGGACTATCTTTGTATCTTTTGTTACATGTTTGAACATTTTTGCCAACTGTTAATTAATGAGCCATGTCATATATCATGTCAATAGTAAGTAAGTTGTAGCTTAGCTGGATACTAGTAAATTCAAACCAACGAGTTGCACTTTGCGTCCATAGTACACATCCGATAGCTTATGCGGAGCCTCGGAAGAAACGTGCCCTGATTGCATCACGGTAGAATGTAAATGCCACTTAAGGTTCATTCCATAGGCTTTTATGGCCCCACTCAGGCTCGTGGTCCGGTATAACCTACCCCCTGACCCTCTCTCCATGGACCTGTCGAAATCGGTCAAGATATTTTACTGATTAAATAGTTGAATTTGTTCGCAGCCAGCCTGGTTTGTAAGCAATCGTTCTTTTTGTTCTGGGATTAGGCCTAGTCAACTAGTTGCAACTGAAAATTGGAAGAATTTATCTCTTCTTTAAAAGTGACACTTTGTACAACAAATTATTCTATATAGAATCTTTAGATTAATTTATGTATTATATGGAAATCAGGTAACATATATTACCCACCCCTGTGACGTTGTTAATCTCCAGTTACCAATTTAACAGCCAGGTCAGATCTTAGGATCAAGTTAACATCAGACACCATTGTAGAGAGGACCATTTGACGTACAGCATTAAGATTTTTTATAAGCACAAATACAATAAGAAGTTACTGCACATTTAAAGCTGCTGCTGCTGTTGCCTATCGCCATTTAAGTATATTACATGATAGAAAATGCTGATTTTAATCGATATATGCAGTAAATTTAAATTTAGAGCTTCGCTGTTAATGCTTATGAATGAGTTTTTCTTCGGATTACAGCTTGTTTCCTCTCAGTATCATTACCTCCGTTGTATTTCGATAGGCATAGCTGCCAGCGGTTTGAGAGTACTGATCAGGTCTATGTTCTTCCAACCTAATTGACCAATCATCATACATAATGGACCTAGTCTTAGCATGTGTAGTCAGAATCCTGCATGATGATTGTTCAATTAGGTTAACAGAAAATAGACCTGATCAGAGCTCTCAAACATTTCGCGGCTATGATATTTCGATATGAAGTCAATGGGACATATCGAGACAGTCACTTTAGTTACACCCAGATTCTTGAGATGATATTAGCTTATTTTACAAAGGTACTGTTAAATTTCAGTACTGGATCAATGCTTTATAGGCTATTGTTTTTAAGGACACGGGGATATTTATTCTGTTTAGAATTCGTTTTATGCATATGAATTTGCCAGCTGTCTGCTAGTGGGTAAGCAATACTTGCCTAAAGGTTTCTTTAGAAAAAATGTAACAAGGACAGTTATATGGCTCTTGCTATCACTTGTTCGTCTAACTCTTCTCTTTGCGTTGAATAAAACTTTTAAGCGTTGCCTAAAGAAGGTCTACAACTACAGTAAATGTCAATGAACTTTGTTGTTTTATGGATGGGCTAAAGTCTCAACGATCGTCCCAAAGGTAATATTGTCTCTCTTCTGACCGCTAGGTTCTTTACAAAATTATTCCATGACAGTATAAATCTCAGGCAACCCTTATTGGGGGCAATGTCATACTTCGCTGTTGCATGCTACAAGAACAGCGGGTATCCCTTGAACCAGCTTGTCTGTCGTTACGGTTGGTAAATGCTGTCCTACTTTTTAACATTTTCATGGTTAATTGAAAGATCGTTATAATCAGTAGTGTTGCAAGAGTAAATAAAGAAGAGTGCAAGAACTACATGGTGTGAATTTTGGGGGCCACGCCCCTGAGAGCTAGAAAGTGCGCTCTAGAATGGCGGATTTAGGTTATAACATTGTTGGGCAGTGAATTCCATTGGTTCATTATATTACCAATGTTTACTCTTAGCTATTGATCATGCTGAGATGTCCACTTGAGATTCCTAGATGCTTAGGAGAAAAGGAGGAGGTACAGCTTTACAGCCCTACCACTTTTGCACTGCCCAAGGAACAATTTGAAACCATCGGGACCAACAGCGTTAATTTTTTAAGTCATATCTCTGTGTTTTAAGTCATATCTCTGTGTTTTAAGTAGACTAGGCTTTCGGTTTGTCTCTTGCAGCCTCGATTTAGTTGATAAATCTCTTATTGACATTTGCAGGTGCTCATCATGGCGGACGAACAGAAGAAGACGTAAGCGATGTTGGTTGAGTGATATTCAGAAAAATATAATGAAAGAACGACAAAGACCAGAGATTAATAGCACTGAATGAGGAACTGTCTATCTGTGTTTTCAGGTTTTTCTTGAAAGATATCGACAGAAAGAAATAAGCGATTTTCACAATGTTGCCTTTGAAGGACTACCAGTTGTTTATTGAAATATTAGTTGCTTTTTGCTGAGTAGGACATATCTCAACGGAGTTTAGATAGTTTATGTATATATTTTATTCTTAGACATAAAAGTAACTCACCGTTAATTTTTCATTTTGTGTGTGTATTGAAGTAGGTAAAAATTACTTTTGACACCATTCATCCCCTTGCAATGATTCATTGCTCTGATGTGGTCGAAGCCCCTTCCCTCCCTGACAGTTGAGTAATAATCAGTTACATGACATCATAATGTTACATTTGGAGACTCAGTTATATCTCAGCTCAAGTGCAGGGATAACGTATGAAATTCTAGGATGTAACACAAAAGTTGGAAGTGAGGCTTCTTTCAGTGTGGTAGTCACCGATATAGAACCCAAAAGCTGACCAGTAAAATTAATTTACTTTTTACGCGTCAATTGAACACTGTATGGGGTATCAGATGCTATAATCATCAAACAGAGAGAAATAAGAAATTTTAGAGTGTAATATGAATCGGCACTTTGGTTCCGAAATAGGCCCATAATTTCACCAGTTCAAACTAAGTGATATTGCCTATCTGGAAAATTCAAGAAAACGTCAAAGGCCAAATGGTATACAGCATCTGCCTTTTGATTAGGTAGAAATTAGGCTGCAGGCATTAATGCATTTAGTATTAGGATTCAGAATTTAATACAACGGTTTTGAGTGTATTGTCATCAACAAGATCTTTGATAACCAACTCATAGAATCACGGGAGTTTAGAGACATTAGTATCGTCATTTTGAATGATTTTAATAAGTCAACAGATTTGTCGCTAGATTTATGATACTTTGTCTTAGAGAGAGTGGGTGCTTTACATACTTTATTGTA